>LD390732.1:15359-31761 GCA_001465055.1 Ptychodera flava
AAACACGCAATCTAATTTTGCATATTAATGAGAGAACAATGACGTCATTTGCAGACAGCTCAATCATATGTGGCAGACTTTTGTACAAATTATGATGATTAGCATTTAACAAACAATAAAAAATGATAGTCATACAAGTACTTTGTATGAGTAAAATCTGACCATAAATTAGGACAGCAGAAAAAGTTCAATGTGTAGTGTAAAAGTTTATTCTTCAAGTTATGCAGACCAATCACACTTTGTTTTCCAGGCAATCTTTCAATTTTAGTCACATCATCATTAAAAATTTGAATTGACTGATGAATAAATCAATTTTCGTAAGAGAGGAATCATTTTGGCTACCACATCTCTGATCTTCAAACTCAAATTTTTATTTTATCTGATATTAACAGTGTGCCCTTACCTGCACAAATTAAGTTTTAGTACTTAGTAGAACACATACACTGCCCTAAGCAACTTGAGCCTATGGAGCAGTCAATGTCAATGTCAATGCCTCATCAAACTCAGGATTTGTAAATCAATCTTGAGAATTTTGCCAAATACCCCATCTCCTCAAGAAAAGTGACTTTAAACATCTGTGACAACCCTAACAACCCTCTGTGCATGGCTACACAGTCCGTAGAACAGCCTTTGTTGGTGGTAATTGGCCAACCCATCGGGGTCATTTTCACTGCAAATCTCAGTGCTACAGCTAATCTCCCAGCATTTGTTCTGGTATTACTCTACTTTGGGATAACATTGACTGCTGTATTATCAAGTGCAGATATGTATAACTTTATGTATAAAACAATATGTATAAAATGTCATAGGGGAGTTAGGCATAATTGAATTTTGACCTCCAGGGTCAAGTGGGAGGTCAAACATAGCTGACACTTGACCTCATTTGATATGTGAATTTAAAAAACATATTTCTATTTATTTATATTTGTCATTTGAAAGAAAAATACTAGTGGTAGTAGTTTTCATTAGGAATCATAGAGTCGGTATTTCTCCATGTTGTGAAATGAAATGTTTTAATCCTTCTCATAGACCTTCTCAACATTGTTTGTTTTCATTCTTGGAAAAATGTAACACTCTACTCACTTCAGCAGCATTTGCCAGTAAATCTCTGGCATTATGTCTTTCTTCAAGTGGTACATGGTTCTCATCTCCCGACCTTGGTCAAACGGAAAAGTTTCCAGAGGCTGCCCATCAAAGTCAAATTCTGCCAGGATAGCTTTCCCATATCCGGTTATGAGAGGGCAAGACGTGTAACCATCATACTGGAATAGGATTGGTCAGAGTTCAGAGGTCAGATTTATATACTGCGATTTGATTGGATGAGCACTCTCATACCTAGTAATCTACTTTTGAAAATGTTGGCACATTTACAAAGACGTCATAGTGGCACAGTAATTCTTGGAATCACTGTGTGTATGTTCAGACGTAGACAGAAGGGGGGAGGGGGGTTAAGAGACAGCTCTCTATGATTCAGATTATCATAAACATAAGGTCATTGACCTGGGTAACTATTCAATCACAATTGTGGCTTATAATTCCAAATATATCTTTTTTCCATACAATGTTCCTGATGTAGAAAAAGGTGTATCTTTGCCAGGAGTGACCATTTCAGTAGACTGAAAGATCTGTCCTGTGAGGGCGCTCTTTATGCCGCCTGAAATTGCATGAGACAGGGGAGCAGATACTAAGAACTCCTTTCAGAGTATTTCTGTCGAGTATGATGATTGGTACATACATACCCTTGGTTTTGGTGTTTTGCCTTTCATAACGGCAGAAATTGTCCGCAGCAATACGCCACATTGACCGGCTGGATAAAGAAATTAGGAACACAGAATTCAGTCAATAAACCTTTGAAACAGATGCGCAAGCACATGGTAAATTTTCAGCAACGATGACATGGGCTCAGGGAGCAACAAAGCTGTACCCAAATTCAGTATATAGATGGTGAGCCTAGTTTTTCACCCCTGATTCCGTGTCAACAGGTCTACATTAGCCATCAACAACAATTGGGTTGGGCTGAACCACAATGTAATGAAAGGGTTGAACTTTTACATACAGCATACACATTCTTTCTTTGTTTTATACTCAGATTCTTGACAATTTGAATGAGGCAATGTTAAAAAGAACTCCATTTTTGTAATTTCAAAAAAAATAAAAACTGTTGTCAGTTTTGTAACTAATTATCATTTTCTTCACTCTTTTGCTTTGTACGACAATTGCAAGTTCTTGTTCGTCTTTCCCAAAGTTGAAACACCAACTATTTATCTTACCAACACAGCATTTATACATGTAAATTGCACTATTATTGTTCACATTTGAATTCAAGTCCAGATCAGAATTCACTTGTCAACAATAACAATGCAGTCTACACATGTACAGGCTGAGTTGACAAGCTGAATACTGTGTATCTCAACATGCACAAGGGAGTAGAACAAGAAATTATGGTTGACATTAAAACAAAAACTGTGAAAAAAATCATCAAAATTTGCCGCTATTGTCCCTTTAATACCAAACAGAAAAAATCAACTGTTTTTCCACTTACCAACCGCTGCTGCAGTTTTGGAAGTAGGCACATTAGTACAGTCTCCAATTCCAAAAACATTTGGATATTTTTTGTGTTGTAGCGTTTCTTTGACGGTATCGACATATCCATTTTCATCTGCGAGGGCGCTGTTTCTCACAGAATCGACTCCACTCATTGGAGGCGTGACATGCAACATATCATACTGCGAAAAATAAACATTAAAGTTATATCAACTTTTAAGTTAAAAAGCTCCTTGGGAACAGATATTCTGACTCTCAAACTTTTTTACAATACACTTTTGGTCTACCACTTGCGGAGGCTCATTTTCAAGCTTACAATTTTAAAAAAAATTTCCCTAGCTTAGTTTTGTGAAAATACGATTTCTTCCCATAGAAATAACACAAGGGTGGCAGACATTTTGAAATATCAAATATTGGTAAATCTTGGTTAATTTGTTTCTCTAGTAACAAAATTTGCACAATGACCCCTGATAATTATTCTTGATTTTGAAAGAGACTGGTTGAATGTTTGCTTGAGAAAAGTTGGAATAAAAATTTCAGTTTTGAGGTGCCAACTACCTTAAATACAAAATTTTGCATCAGTTCTAATTCACCTGAAAAATTCACCCAATGATAAACCACCTTGCACTCTCAAGAGAAATGCCATCTCCATGTAGTGGTCACTTTTTTCTTGGTCCCTTGTATGACCACTAAACCAAGGTTTTGGTCAGTGGAACAAGAAACTACAGCTGATATTCAAAACAAAAATAGCTACCCAGGCCCTTTCATGATGGAATTTTAGAAGCAAATGAGGCAAGCAAGAATATTTACTTACATTGAAACTGACAGTCTCTTTGGGGTCCGATTCTAAAACTTCAAAAACTGCTTCTCGTTTTTCAGGACGGACTTCGATCAGATTATGCTTAAAATTGACGGTGATACCACGTGACTTGTAAACATCAGTCAATCTATCAGCGTACTTCTTGACTCCGAAGATGACTCCCAAGGAAGTGTTAAATATCACATTGGCTGAGTCTCTTTTTCCATTCTAAAGTAACACATAATTATAAAAAAATTTTAAAAATTTTAAAAATAATAATTTTAAATAATTTAAAAATACTTTTAAAAAATGTCATTTATCAGGGCACAGGAAATACAAATTAATTTTTTGTATTTTATTCTTGTCAAAATTGCCTAAAGCCTGCTACTAACAGCCAAGTTGATGATGAAATAAACTTTATAAAATTGCTTCAAGAAAGACAATTTCATCGGCCGTTTAAATATCAACGATGCTTTATACAGGGTTATTTGCATCAATACAGAATAAAACTGGCCATACGACCAAAAATATATGATTATCATATTTTAGGTTGTATCAAACTATTATGACAGATGCATATCTTACAAGTCTAACCATAGTTTTGGTAAAACTTCATTGCTGTTACTAATTGTTACTGGACCAACACACTTATAAGTAGGGGTGGGTGGAAGGATTTAAAGTACTCACCTTTCTGAAATAGTCTTCAGCCAGGTACATTATCTTCTGTGGAGCACCTGCACACTTGATGGGAGTATTTGGAAATGTGAATATGGCGTTGCCTCCTTGGAAGTTCTGGATTGCTGGGAAAGTTTTCGGAGCAGTGAACATGGAATAATTTGAGCACAGCTGTGGATCAGCTTTGAAGCCTTCTGGAAGACCTTTGATCTGAGAAGCAAAATTTTAGAATAATAAAAGACAATAATGATTGTTTTGAGAAAATTACAAGTATTTAAGAGGTAAATAAACATCTTTCACCCTTTGAGTGCTGTAATTTTTCCCACCAAAATTCTGGTGCAACGTTAACACTTTACCACTTTTTATGAATTTTTCTGTAATCTTTCTATCATTTTTGACCAAAGTGCCGTAACACTTCATTGATACAGTTTTTTAACAAAATTTCAGAAAAAATGAAAAAATTGTCTGGATCTGAAAAAAAATATTCTGGTCATATATTTCATACAGTCAACAGTGACTGACTTAAGCACTCAAAAATTCAATAAAATTTGAAGTATTGTTTTCTGGTACAAATGGATTGATAATGTGAATGATATCAAGGTTGCAAACGATTTTGAATGAAATCTTACCAGATGATAGTTGAGCTGAATACCGGTCGCAAGAATCAAATATTCATACTTGACCTCATGACCTTTCCCTGTGATAACTGTGTTATTGTCAGGGTCAAATTTCTCAGCAGTGTCTGCAATCCATAGGCAGTTCTTTGGCATGACATCAGACTGAGGCCTGATTGACTGCTCCATCTTCTTTAGGCCGCCGCCCACAAGAGTCCACATTGGCTGATAGACATGATTCTATGCGAAGAATGCACAATTTAAGCAAATATGAGAAAACAAAATTAATAAGAGTCTGCTGTGCTTGAGCAGTTCTTTAGTATGATATAAGTTCAGGTTTGACTAATTGTTCAACTGACTCTGTGTGGCCTAAAGGCCATTGATTGCGATTAAAAAAGATCTTTTTCTGATACACTCACACATTTTTGAGAGTCTATGCCTCAAAACAGCAGCATATGCAGTGAATCTGTGCACCAAATAACAATGAGTAGTGTCTCTAAAGATTATATCTGATTGGTAGATTGCCATAATTTACAGCAACTTAAGGGGTGATTGCCATTATTTACAGTAACTTAGGGAGTAACTGTCGTTGTTAGTAACTGGCTGTTCAGAAATAGTTCAGCAAAACAAAGTTTCAGTCAAACTGACTACAAGTTTTCGAGACACAGAACAGTTTCCCAGCATATGTGGTTTCAGAAATTTTCTATGTTTTTTAGCAAATCGAGTCAGACCAATCCACTTGAAAATGGGGGTGAATGAGATACAGGATTTATTTCTCTACCTCATGAGGTTCAATGAGTCCGACTTGTCCTTTCCCAAGTTTCCTCGCTAGTTTAGCTGCCATCGCGATTCCACCAGCACCACCACCAACGATAAGGCACTTGAAACTGTGCTTGTCTTGTTGCTGTGACGACGTGCTGAAATCGTGGTGTGTGATTGCTACGGCATCAGCACCTCTGTGTTGGCATAGTAATCGACGACCTTGTCGTAGACTGTTACTGAGGGCCATTCTGTGAACATTTAAAGATAAATTTAAAAACTTAGAAATTTAAAACCTTAGAAAAAATGCAATGATTAAAGCACATACCTGACACACTGCAAAAAACTTCTTAAACTTTTTCATGAATTTTCAACAATATTTTGGTTAGAAAGGGTCTTCTTGGGTACATGCTCACCAAACAATGTCGAAAACACATGAAATTGCTCAACAGTCGTGCGGTATTTAGCATCTCCTGTGTACTTCATACCCAGTTGAAGATGATGTTTTGTGTATGCTATCATTTCTTGTTCAAATGTGATATGACTATAAAGGGTATAGGTCAGTATAAACAAATATCCCCTATCAAAATATCAAACATAATGTTTTTGAATCTTATCAGAGATGTAGTTAAATTTAATTTTTGTGTTTATTTACCCTAAATACATCAAGTGATATGTTTTTGGTTCTTTTTATGCAATTGATAAAATTGAATAGGGGTAGTTTGTTCGCCAAAATTGAGATTTGAAAATAAATGAAAGATAGTCGCACGTGACCACATGCACTAGTAGAAGCTGATACGCATGTGCAGACTTTCCTTTGCCCCTCATTCCAAGCCTCCCTCCTATGAGCAAATGGAATAGCCAAAAGATGGGTATTGTTTTGATTACTCCCGATCGGCGCTAAGTGATTGTCGCCGTTGACATAGCCTGCACTTTATGAGGTCATACTGCTGAGTTCACATACGGTCAAGTTTATTTTGACCCTGCTAGTCGCATTCGTGACCCTTTTTCAGTGACAGCAGAGCAGTTTAACACCGCGTTTGCCTCGGCGTGTACAAATACGAAATCATGTTAGTAATTGATACTCAAGTCCAACAGCTTGTTTTTGAAATGTTCCGAACATTTTTGCACGTATGCATTCTCGCAGTTTACTCGTATCAACTATCATTTCAAAGACCCTTCAATATATGGAACCCTTTGTAGGGCGTTTGATTAAGAATGATAACACAGTGAAAATTCAGCCGACTGGAATGAACAGATCTAGCAACAATGGGTACGAAACTGAAAAAAAAACCTGGCTGTCTAGAACACAGACCTGCAATGTCTCTTCTGACAACGACTGAAAAGAGAAAAAAACAATCATAAAATCACTTAGTTTTAATTTCAAGTTGAAGAGTTTAGCGAACGCCAAGAAGTAAGTATTCCTTCGATGACGTCAAAAGATTTTCCTAGTTCTGAATATAGGCCCAGTCACCCAACTGAATGATGTGAACAAACAGACTGAATTTATGCTGAAAGGTGACACCATGAATGTCGCCATTCTTTCTATTCATGAAAGGGAGGTCGTTTGTTTTTGGTGATTCTCGAAATCAGGTGACAGTTGTACCGGTGGAGTTTCAAGGTACAGAGCTATTGGTGTGCGTAAAAAAGTGAAAGTGACGCGACGCACGTTAGTTGCGATTACATGGTGAGTGACCTGTGTTTCGGGTCATGGCTTGCACCATTCAGCGCGCACTGTATCTGGTGCAATTCACTTTCAAAGGTCGGAGATGGAGACCTAGTACTTCTGATGGAGCACACAGATGTAAGTTGTTCGCATAGCTGTTGTAGAAACAGATGAAATGATCGGGAAAATGGAGTAGCTCAAGTTCTTTAAGCCGTGTTTTTTAGTTTTCTATTTCAAATTCCGAGAGAGACAAACGGAGAGACAAAGAGGGATACAGAGACAGAGAGAGAGAGAGAGAGAGAGAGAGAGAGAGAGAGAGAGAGTTGAATAGGCCGTCGTTGAACTGAAAGAAGTGGCTTGCGTACGAGATGTGTGTCTGGTCATAACAGAAACTCCACCTTTAGGCCATCTTTCTCTTTTTAAACAAAATATAGCGTCGGGGTTTTTTGTTCTTTTGTTTTTTAAACTTTCGAAAATCACTCCAAGGTAAGCGAAAAGGGGTCTTTGCAATTACAAGACAATAGCTGCGTGCGTACTCCATGTACTTCTGTCGCGCTCTTTCAGTAGCGCTTACCGTTTTATAATATTCAGAATAAGGGGAGATGTCATTCCCGAAAGTAGTGTCGGTTCGTCATATCTCATGCGGGTTATTAATATTCGATTTCGCTATTCGTAAAACTAGCAAAAATGTACTTACAAACCACACGGCTGAGAAAGGAGACTGCGCAGCGAAACTCTACAACATCTCCATACTCCCAGCCGCACACTGATAAAAGCGCGCATTATATATGTGTGACCTTGCACTATACTATAGGTATCTTCAGATCAGGAAATCAATCTCTCTCTCTCTCTCTCTCTCTCTCTCTCTCTCAAAGGTTCAGACTAAAACGTATAAGACTGCACACGTCGATGAGTTGCGCAATTTACGACTTACAATTAACTTTATGATCACAGTGAATAAGAGTTTTGTAAGGTCACGTCACAGTTCAGTAAAGCGTAGAGACTGTTGTTGTGACAGATACACAGAACTTGGCATATTTCAGGGGAAATATTCGTCAGATAGTAGTTATGTTACTACTTCGGGTCAAGGAATATGTCCTCACCTGTAAACTGCTTTTGTGCGTCGAGAACCGCTTCACCTTGTCGACTGATCCCACAGTCGCAGTCCCCGTTCGTTGCTCATCGGAGTTGACACTTTTACTAGGACACACGTGTACAGCGCATCTCCGATATCGTCATTGGAACAAACCATTTTGCAATAGGGATTGAATTAACCAGGACGGACATGCCGTCAACCTCTCGTGTGATTTTTCGCTCATTAATATTGCACGTCGTTATATTTCTGCCGTTGTTATAATTTTTTCTTGTTTTGATACACATCAGTGATCACCCCGCAACTTATCCGCGAGCAGTTGAGAAATCAGCGGACGTTTGACCTAACCCAACCTTTGAACAATATTTTTTTTTCTTTCCTTTGGGTAGTTTGTGTGTTTTGGCTTTTACCCAGTCCGCTTGCAGAGTCCTCAGCAGTTTAAAACAGCCACACTGCAAGCTTTCATATGCGCCTCTATCGAAAATTTGAAAGGTCTATTTATAAGCTTTAGTACGCCGGGCAGCTCGACGTACGTACGTCATACTTCGCCTACAAAAACACGACTCACGGTGACTGTGTCGCTTGTTTACATAAAGATAAAATTTATTTAGGTAATTTATGTAGAAATTTGTGAGTTTTTGAACAAAATGTTGGTAAAATACATCACTAATTAAAGCTCACAATGTATGCCATATCATATCTGACTATATCAGTTTGTTAACAATTTTAATAGTCGAAAATATCTCCTACTTTATTGTCGATATGCTTGAGCGTGGCCTCTGATAAATTCGGTCAACAACCCTAGACGTTTGTACAAAGTGGTACGATCGATGTACATTGACCCTTTTTTTAATTCGGCCATTTGAATAAAGTTCAAAAATCAGGAACTACCAGAACTTTAAAGAGATCGACCATTCGATCTTAGGGAGGGGTGGTCAGGAATTTTGGGAAATAATCGCCAAAGACCAAAATTGCTAAAAAAAGTTTAGTTGGTTTTGCTCACAGCACTGCAAAGTAATACTCTCTTGATAGTGTCACACAAAAGAAAGTATAATTCGAGGAGAAAAAACATGCATGACTAGCTAAATTCGATAAAACTAAAGCTTGGAATGTGACAAAAAATTGCATGTAGAAATTTTAAACCCAAGGTGCGCCCATTTGGCTATGAACACTGCAGTGTGTGGTGGAACAGCCTTGACGCGACGCGACGACTCGACTTCTACAACCAGATTTTAAGAACTGATATATCTCAACCGCAGTAATAGACTTAAATGCAAAAAAGTAATGACCTACCAATTTATACTGCACTGCATTAATGTGAGGAAAAATACAAAAGCGTAAATATGGTGAAAAAGAGTCAAGACTTGTATTGGAGATAAGCACAAACAAACAATCCCTTCAGAAAGTCACGTGACTGTAAGTGTCAGGTGACAACAGTGCAGCTATAGTGATTTGCAGAATCCTTGTCCACTGATATCCAGATTTACGTGTATTGTTGGAATTTTCTCAAGTTTGCGGTGTTCATCATGGTAAAGGTGCATATTGAGTATTGGTAAGTACATTTGACAGACAGTTAAGACTTTTACAGCGGTGTTTACCCTTTTCCGGCCCCCTCAGCTCAGCTCTGCAGAGCCGCGGAGCTCGAACAACAGAACAAGTCAATCCTAACATGGTCTTCCTACCTCCATGATCCTAATGAGGGCACGAGGCCCGGTGAATCGCGCCGCAGGCCGTGCTTCACTTAGAGGTTATAAACGGCAAGCGAGGGTATTTGGTTGCGGATATAAGACCTCTGGGGTGAAAATTAGCATATTTGGCGGGAAATAATTACCGAGCGAAGCGAGGTGATTATTTCACCCAAATATGCTAATTTTCACCCCAGAGGTCTTATATCCGCAGCCAAATACCCGAGAGCACCGTTTATAACCTCATTATAATATGCTTAAGTTAAAAACAAGTGGACAATGTCGTTATTTAGGGCCGAATTTGGAACGAGAGTTCAGGAGCGCCCAGCCGCATACAAACTCTAAAAAAAGAACGTTTCAGAACGCGCGCGCGTGCACAGTTGAATTCATAAAATACGGTTACGCAACGCATCGATATCGCGATTAGACATCGAACTTGGAGAATTTTACTTAAAAAAAAACGCTCAAAAACTTTAAAAATTATGTTGTTGTGTAACATAACCTCCACTGCTTACAGAAACTCTTCATTTGTTGGTTCGTCAAGCTGCACTAGACTAAAATTTAACAATCAAAATCAATCTGAAGCCATAGACTTGTTCGACATTACGGCGCGTTGAGCTCTCAAGTTGACGTTCGAAATTTGCGCGAGCTCAAAAATGTTGCGCGACGCGCAGGTCTTCTTGTTGAGAATATAAACCCCGGCTCCAGCCAATCAGATTGCCGGATTCCAGCAAAGCATATTATAATAAAGGATCGTCGCGTACCGAAGGTGATGCAGTCAGAATATTGCCATTGAAGTGTTTTATTAGAGTTTTCTCACGGTGGAGGAGGGACCGTAGTTTTACCATACAGGGTCAATTTGGCTTGAAGAAAGCAATATTTTTTCATTGGCAATACCTGGGGTGTACAATAACGCCACCTATAAAATACAAATACACGTAAAAAGTCCGCGGAAATTTGGACCTTGACCTTCAATCCCGAATGTCATTGAACTTTTCGCTTTCTATTCTATTTGACCGTTAACCGATTTGATCCAGGTCAACTGGATTCTATGATCATCGCATTTACAAGCAATGCAATGTGTTCTCCTGTACATCATTTAACTCATCGAAAATGTATAATTCATTATCTAGTTTATTTCAGGTACAATATATGATGGCCAGTGAATGTGTAGATGTAGAAAACATCCGTGGCCTCAATGCTGGATAATCGGATACATTATTAGTAATAATCTGGAGGGATGACATAACAAAATTTTTTATTAATTCACTGACATTGATAGAGCTATGATATAGTTATTATAAAGGTTAACGTTACCTGCCAAAACCACATTTTTTCTTTTCTTTTTTTTTCCAGTGGTGGATGAGGCTACGAGCCCCGCTATGAGGAACTCGCTGACCAGATCCGTCAAGCAGTTTCTGATGCGGAGATTATTGGAGAAGTCGGCAGAAGTCGTAAGATAGCTTCTAGTATTGTTAGCTGTATCATGTCATTATATCTTATGTACTTTACTTTAGTTCTACTTGATAAAAACAGATAGCTAATTTTTTCAGTTATTTGTACCCTGCCTCAGCCATGGTTGTGTTCCAATCTTCAACACAACTGAGGGAGTGACAGTGCTGCTGAAGCAAGATTTGATTTTGAAAGAAGTTTCAAAACGCTGAGAACACTTCAAAGTGACTCGCAACATTTATGTTGTTTGGAGAGTCAATTCTAGAGTTGGAATGGACTAGCATTTTGCACTCTAAATTAATTTCAATCAGTATAGCTTGATTAACCCTTTCACCACAATGGTTTGGCCCAGACCCATTGTTTTTCAATAATGACTTCAATCCTGTTTACAGGGACTTTGGGTGAACAGGCTAAGTTTTCTTGCCATTAGAAAATCTTGTTAAATGGTATTTAAATGAAAGCCATCAGTCTCAAGCCACTTTAATTACTCGTCACCCCCTAATTCCATTTTCACAGTCCACGACCACCATTGATAATGATGGGTTTGGGTCAAACCATTATGGTGAAAGGGTAAAGATAACTTCATAATTCCATCCTAGATGTGCAAAATAAACATATTTGGAGTTTTAAGGAAGCCTTTTTTGAAATTTATTGTTTTAGAATAACGAAGACAAGTAGTGCTGATATACATGTTGAGATACACAGTATTCAGCTTGTCAACTCAGTCTGTTCATGTGTAGACTGCATTGTTATTGTTGACAGGTTAATTGTGGTCTTGACTAAAATTGAAATATAAACAACCACAGTGCATTCTACCCATATACTCAGTGTGTTGACAATTTAAATAGTTTGCATTTCAACCTGCTCTTGGGAGTAGAACAAGAACTTGTAATTGAAACATAAAACAAAATTAGTGAAAAAATCGTCAAAGTCACATCTTCTTGCCCTTTAGATCACTGAATTTTGAACTTATTAATACCTGATGATTTTGATCATTTCTTTCACAGAATCCTTTGAAATCACAGTCAATGGAAAGGTGCTGTTCTCCAAACTGAAATATGGCGGCTTTCCATACAACGAACAGGTAGGTCATGACCTTTTACTCTTGAACTTTCACATTTGAACTATGTCACCTGTCAACGGAATCACAGACCCATACAGCTTCACAACAGAGATTGTTCTTACAAACAAGCTGTGGAGGTTTATTTGTTAAGGATGAACCATTCAAAAATATCCTGAAACAGATATTTGACTAACGTGCCTTGGAACATGAATTACCTATGCAAGATATAGTGTGGAATGTAAAGTTGCTGCTGTCATACACATTGGAAACCACTTATGTCACACTTTACTATTGTGATTGCATATCCTTTTGCAAAAGTACCTGGCCCTGTAATATGTATAAAAATTATAGCGGGTTAGTAATGTAGATTTTTAGTGTAATTATACATGTTCAAGGGCCCATTATCAGCATAACTTGCCCTGAATTTAGTATTAATATGCACAGGAAATGCAGTAATAAAAGGTAGATTTTTTTGTTACTGTACAGAGTTAAGGGCTAATTTATCAGAAAAATGTAACTGTTTGGTGGTCATGTCAGGTGACAGTGACCAACAATTACAACATCCATTGCATGTTTGAAACACCCACTATTTAGTTGTGTCGACACAGCATGTATACATGTAAAATACACTGTTATTGTTTACATTCAAATTCTAGTCCAGACCAGAATTCATTTGTCAACAATAACGATGCAGTCTGTATGATGTACAGGCTGAGTTGACAAGCTGAATACTCAATATCTCAACATGCTGTTGGGAGTAGAACCAAACATATTCGTTGACATCAAAGCAATGTATAATATTATACCATAATAATTGGAATTTCTTGATCCACAGGTTGTCACGGCTGTGAAAGAGTACAAGGGTGGTGACATTGAGGAATTGAAAGACAGTCAATATTCTTGCATCATCTTGTAGGAACTCAGACCATTTTGATTTCATCAGAGGACATCATGGATGCTGCTACCCCCTATATCAGCCAAGATATTGGTTTATTCCAAAGGCAATCAATTAGGATTTGTTCCAAGAAAAACGGTCGGGAGGTTCAATGGGGTGATCACCGTAAAATGGGCATTGATTGCAGTAGTATTTAATTGAAATGCTGAAATTGCTGGAATTTACAGCGCTTACAGGCAAGCCTTGCCACTTCGATGCCTGGTATGCATGTTTTATTACACACACCACACGTTTTCATATCATTAACAGGAAGGAACCTAATGACGGGATTGTTTGTAATAGTGTGCCTGACTTTAATTTGGATGTGTGTGAGTCAATAGCTATCTGGTCGTAAAGACATTAATTTGCACCCCAGACTGGTGATAGTAATCTGTCTCAAGGCTTACATGTCAGATATATTTCGGTGTCAGTTTTCTGTTGTTTATCCTGTACAAACAATCCAGTCATTAGGTTCCTTCCTGTTAATGATATGAAAATGTTTAGTGTGTGTAAAAAAACATGCATACCAAGCATCGAAGTGGCAAATCTTGCCTGTAAGTCTTGTCTTTCCTGTTATTCATTGTATATTTATTAGATTTTGAGGGTATCTTCTTGACAAAAGTCATACATTGCAGATTATATATATATATCCCCCAACCAAGAAATTTTCAGATATTCTTAACCAGTTCACCACCACCCATTCCACCGTTGGGGTGGGGGTGAAAGAGTTCAAATGACACAAAGATTTCACAAATCCGTGTATGTCCAACTTTTCGTCCAAAGACCATGCAAGACGAATTTGCAGTTCTGTAGTGATAAATCAGGGAAACATTCAACTACAATGCAAAATATTTTGGACAGTGTTTGATATTCAAAATAATTTACAATATTCAATAAGCGATCAATCCTTTTACTCCTGCACTCTTTCAAATTTAGCCATCTCCATCTAATTTGCATAAGTTTATATTTCCCCAATCATTCCAGGGCTAGTCAATTGTAGAAATGGGGGTTTGCAGGTTCACTCACAGAGCACCATGATGTCCACCATTTTGTAAATTCTGCCCCTCAACGTGAGCTCACAGCAGCTTTTACCCAATGACAGTGTATGAACAAAGAGAATGTCTCACTTTATGCACTTGATGAAATTTGTAAAACCTTGAGAGCTCAGGTTGAAAAAAGCAAGATTTGCAATCTGGAAATCATTTTTTAAAAACCCGGAAAAAATAAAATGTCACTAAAGTTATTACAAGTTTCTAGAGTTTTGTAACAGTACCACTGTTTTCAAAACTCGGTGTCCATAAAATCATTGAATCATTTCAGTCATGTCATAGTGTACATGACAAAGAATTTTTCAAGTGATGTATCATTTTCCGATTTTTTGTGTCTTTATTTTTGCATATTCCAGCAAAGTATCATGACTAATAATATCCTTCTGAATGTGCATCATTGAGCTGATAGAGGGCGCTCTCCTTAGGACAGCTTTCATACTAGTTGAAAATGTGATCTGCAATAAAATCTTGAAAACCAGATCGAAGTTTATTTTTTCAAAATTGTATATTTTATTGTCTCTGTCGTTTACAGATTCCTTGTCAACAGAATCTGTACATGTAGCTTGTATTCTTCTTCTTGTTAGCATATTTTGAATCTCAGGCTCTTGTCCTGAAGTCAGGCTGGTATTACGGTAGTATGTGAATCGAAAATGAAAGACATAAACTTTTGCTTGAAACTTTCTATAAAGGGAGATTCAACCATTCCTTTTAAAATAAGGAATAAAAATCAGCTGTCAAAGTTTGGTAATAGAGAAAAAGGAATCGTGTGTCAGACCAAATATGTGTTGTAAAAGTTTGAGAGCGTTAATATCGACTTTCTACTGTATTGTCTCTATATCTTCCTCAAAGGTGAGGTTGCAATTTTGAAAAAATTTCCAAATTTCTAAAACAAGAGTGGCAAATCCGAGTTACAATTGGATAATTCTTTCCTGGCCTAGCCTAAGAATAAATCCATTTGCATTTTTCTGGTATAACTATAGTTATACTGTGCATTAAATTATTGATTTTTTATTGTTTGTTATTACTTTCAAAAACAATATGTGAAAAATCTTGTGATCTTAGCAAGTCCTGGCTGCAACGTCAATTTTTGCTTGAGCACCACAACAGCTTTCGTGTGGTAATTCTGGAAAGTATTGTGTCGTGAATTTTTGTGATAACATTGTATTTGTAGTCCACAAGAATGAACTCTGCTTAGAAAGTGCTCAACAATAACCATGATGATTCGAAAACTGTATTTTTTTTATCTTTCATTAAAGTTGAATGTTGCAAATTCAGTAATCCTTGATATTCGCCGATTTGAAGTGGTTTCGCAGCAAACATCGATAGGAGCAAAGTACACAGCACATCATACCCTACTACAATGCAATTTACACATTAGACTGCCCTCTATAGTCAGAATATGCATGCCCTAAACATTATAATACTTCCCTTCAAATATGCCAGTTATCGAACATGTACTACCTCTAAATAGTAATAAACTTATGTCTGACAAAACATGAGTCTGTGCATTTTTCAAACACGAAATCATCCTTTGAAGATACAATTACTACAGGCAAGTTACCGAAGAAACAGTTTGGATTAATACAGGACAAATACTATCAGTTCAGAAATAATAAGTCTCTTTTATAGTTAGATACTATTTGGACAAAATAGTAAATAGGATGAACAAAGCGTTTTATCTACATTTGTAATTACCTGTCTCCTGAGCGCGCATGCGAGATAAATGTGGGCTGTGTTGCAACGGAGAGGTACTATATTGAGGACACCCCCACCCCCGAATGGAATGGTCCGTCCCTTACTGATCGTAAATACTGCACCCGTCATCATAGCTGTATCCAGTGTCTCAGACTCTCAGATAAACACGATCTCGCGTCTGCCTCACTTTTGACATTTGTTGGGCGTCTTTTGAAGTTTTCTAGCTAGCGAAATGGCCAAGATACACATTGAATTCTGGTGAGTACGAATAGTGTTCGAGTGAGCGTGGTAGCATGTGTTAACCTTTTTTTGCAGTCTCACTATTAGGGAGCATTCGTTATTTACGGGGAGGGGGGGCCGGTGGAATTTGAGCG
>LD390825.1:8121-44539 GCA_001465055.1 Ptychodera flava
ATATATATATATATATATATATATATATATATATATATATATATATATATATATATATGTATATATATATATATGCATGCTAGTCTCCTTATAATTACCAATGCTGCCGAAACCTCAATATTTTATGTTCTTTCGTTATTTGACACACTTTTTTGCAGTCAGACTGAGGTCGGGGAAAAGTACACTCCCTCATGAGAAAAATCTTGGGCAAATTTAGGGTCATAACCTTCACTGTTTGAACGGCATAAATCTTTTAACAACAGTGTTTTAACTAAATAGAACTGTGTCGTGCGTTATATCAATGTCGTTATTAGAGTGTTGCAACTGTCGAAATAGTGACATCATTCAACTTCTGTGGCACTTCTTAACGGAAGACGGACATATGTACATGCTGTTAACTGAGGAATTGTATTTTTTTGCATTTTATTCCTTGTTTGTTTGTTTGTTTGTTTGTTTTTGTTTTTTTGGGGGGATGCAATAATAAGATATATATATACTTTTGGCATGGCTTCCTTCCTCTGTTATGAATTTTATTTTCAAATGATTTTTCCTTGCCCTGTTCCCATCGAGTGATCAAGATCTATTTCATACATTAAGCGTCTTGTAAACATGTTTTTTCGAAAGTAGCACTGCCCAGTCTGATGATAAAGGATATTTTGTCCTATTTTAAAGAGGGATTATCAACAGGATGCGTATGTTTGTTCAGTCGTTAACATGTCAATTGTCGATAATGCAAACATCTGCAGTGTCTTGACACCAATATGGCCGTTCCTGACAGTGTTTACTTGACGTATCAGACTTAAAATGCCGTACTTCTGATACAGTGCAGCTTAAATTCAATACAATAAAAAACAATAGCAATCATAGTACTGGGCTGTAGACATAGTTTAACACCTTATTCTATTTAACTTACGAACATCATCTTAGACTATAAGCTTATACGCTTTTGCTATTATTTGAAGTGTACTTCTTAATCAGTTCGTGTATGCATTCCCGGGTATGCAGACGCGCGCAGCGACATGCAGTATAGCCATTTGTTTTGATGCTGGACAATTTGCTCAGCATATTTTGTTTCGTCAGAATACGTCGAAAGGTCATCAATGACAAATGCACTGTCAAAGACGATGCGACTTGGGAAAACTTGTTATGCCTTAAATTAGGTTTTGAGCCGGTGGTACATCTATAATAATATGTTCTTTCCCTGGAGAAACGACATTGCTTGTGGGATTAAGGGAAAACATTTTCCATAGCTCCTCTGACAAGGTGCTGTTGTTTTGTTATCGGGTTTGTATAGTTCTATCACGATTTTTATAATTGTTTATTTCGTGAGTCCCCCGAGAACAAGCAGTGAAGATGGACTGAATCTATAGATAGCCTATAACGCTCTTTTCACAAATATTTATGTCATCGCCTCTATCTATAAAGCTGCATTCACAAATACTAAGCAGAGGACTGTGAGATTTAAACGACTTTCACGATGTTGATGAAAGGGTATACTTTAAGCGTGGCACTGGGGAACAGATGCTGGTGAATATGCTTCTCGTAAGCCACGACATATCCTGTAAGACACTGTAGGATACATTGGTGCCCATCAGTAGTCTCCAAGTTTAAAAGAGAAGACATAAATATCCAAACCGTTCAGCTGCAAAAAGTGATTCCAATAATCGAGATAAGTTGTTAGTTTTGTAACTTTGACCCCTCCGCACCATGTAGAGTTCACGAAGCACACGCACCCTAACACTTACTACTCTATATTGCATACGAACTTTAATAGCCTTGGAGGCAAGTGTGTCAGCCACCAGAGCTACAAACGTAAACAGAAATTTAAGGATATTTTTATGGGTCTCGGGTTTACAGTGTACGGCTCCCAGTCGCCCAACGAAGACACCACAGGCATTAACTATTCTGCTAAATTCAAGCACTCACAAAGAATGTGCAAATTACAGAGCTATAAGTACCTACACTTTACTAACTGACCTCTCAACACGCTGGAGGCTTCAAGAAGCACTCATACAAATGTACTCACACACATTTATTTGTTATGCTGACATGATTTACAGAATGGCCAGTCACCTCTAAATTGGCCCACTATTCATCCGTCCAGTAAATGTAAATGGTCGATCTACCACTCATCCAAATCATGAAAGTATGACGTGACAATTTTAAATCTATGTAAATTAGATCCGTTGCCTGTTGAATGGGGTTTTAGTGAATGTTGCCTAAATTTTAAAAGGCGCATCATTTTTCGATAGCCCAGGCTTTACATGTCGAACAACCGAGGATCCAAAACTAGGTCAGTTTGATGCCTGACCTATCACCCCACTTGGGGAGAATTTTTAAAAATTAACAAGCAGCAGCAGTATAGAAATGTGGGTCACTTGAAAGACTGTGCACTGCTGGACGGCTAGAGTCGGCCCCTTTCCTATTATTTACTGTTCAGAGAAACTGCCAAGACAGTACAGTGACCGCGCATCAAGTTACTGAGCAATGCTGCTGCAGTGTATTATATTGACCATATTTCTGAGCCTCGATGCTACAGCTCCGTGAATTTGGCATAAATACTGATCATCATTCAGGGTTCGAGAGCTGAACGGAACTTTTGTAACTACACAAGAATGACAGCAATATTGAATTTCTATCATGAATATTAGTAATCATAAATTTATGAATAACACGGCCTGTACTACAGCTGCACGAATTTGTCACGGAAAGTGATCATCATTTAAGATTCTACAGCAGTAGGGTACTTTTAATGACCGAAATATTAAATTTTATCAAAAGCATTCATAATCATAATTTTTTTTAAATTTTTGCTATGACATATAACGCCTTTGGCTTTTCGGTCAAAAACAGAATGGTCCGATAGACAATTTTCTACATGCTGTAGGGTAAATTGAACAATTCCACACATATACTCGCTATCAACATCACATAACAACTTTATTATCGATACCTCTTAACGGGCCGAAAGAAAGTCTCTGATCAGTGTCAGTTGTATCAACCAGCAGACCTACAATACCAACCCAATGTAGAACATGCAGTGACCATATTCTTGGGAGGTTTCAAACTGAGATCTTACGGCATGCAGTGGCCAACAGCAGAGCACACAAACTTTATCAAAGCAATCAATACATCTCTTAACAAGGCGAAAGAGGACCCAGTGGATCAGGCGATCGTCTCGGCAAGCAAAGGTATCAATCTCAATTAGAAAATTCAGTAAATTCTTGGTCGGATTAGAAGTCAAAACGAACGGAAACTAGTCACATATCGAATACATCACAGTCAAAACAGACTACAGCAAAATCCCCCGTCACATAAAAAATAATTATAATGATGAAAAAATATTTTCATTTTGCTGAACTGACAAATCATAAAGGAAAGGGGAAGTCGAGCAGGGAACAAAATTTAGTTATAACCGTGATTAGTAGAGAAAAAGTGGGAAATTAGGTCGTTGCGAGAGGGAAGGTCTGAATTTAAACAGACAGGCTTGTGCCTGTGTTTAATTTCCCCATATAGGCATTGAGGCGAAGAAGGTGAAACTATCTTCGCATCAAATTTTCTTTCTAATTCCCGATGAAGAACATTTTTCAATCTCCGATGTTAATGTGTTTTTGTTTAAATAGAATAAGGATTTATTGCTATGGTTTGTTTTATGTAGTCTGCGGCCTTTTACAGCGATTTCTGCAGTGTTTATTCAACTGATTTGCTGATACATTGAAGTTAAATATTTACATATACAGCGCTATACACTGTAAAGTTTAGTGTTCAAGGATAGAACACCAATTAAACGCCTTTTTGTAACACTTTTTGAACGCCTCTAGACGTTCAGAAATTTAACACTACGTGTTCAACCAACGTTCAATTTTTGAACACACGTGTGCAGATTTTGAACGCTACGTGTTCATCAGACAGTATATTGAACACCATGGTGTTCCATATCTGAACACACGTTGCACAGGAAATATGTTCAAAAAATTGAACGCTTTTACGCGTTCAAAGGGTTGTAACACTTTTTGAACGCATGGACGCCGTTCAACGATAAGTGTGTTAAAGGCTAGAACACATGATGGGCGCTTGATGAACACCTTTAATTTTGGGCGTTCACGGGGTGTTCAAGCCTTGAAATAACATTACAGACAAGTGATATCCAGTAAAATTATTTTATTATAAAAATACACGAAATATTTCTAGAGTAAAATACAATAATTTACTGTAAAATGGGCAAATAAACATTGCAACTTTGTATGTAAAGTTTGTCAGAGCAAAAAAAAAAAAACAACAGTGTTAACACCTTCCTATCGAAATATAAGCAACAAAAAACACCATATTGTGGAGTACGTTTTATGTTCATACTTGTTTAAAGTATGAACATAAAACGTACAAAAATCATCTGTAAAAGCTCAAAATTTGGTATACTTATTGTGTTGAAAAGATGTATATGTATGAAATGCATACTCCATTTCTGTAAGATGGTTTCTTAAAGACATTTCCTCCTGTATAGACAATTGTAAATTTTGAAGAAAAAAGAAGTTAGTCAACTTCTTCACTGGTGCACATGGTATATACACTGTAAAGTTAGGTGTTAAAGGATAGAACACTAATCAAACGCCTTTTTGTAACACTTTTTGAACGCCTCTAGACGTTCAGAAATGTAAAAGTACGTGTTCAACCAATGTTCAATTTTTTAACACACGTGTGCAGATTTTGAACACTTCGTGTTCATCAGACATTATATCGAACACCATGTGTTCCATATCTGAACACACGTGGCACATAAAATGCGTTCAAAAAATTGAGCGCATTTACGCGTTCAAAGGGCTGTAACACTTTTTGAACGCATGGACGCCGTTCAACGATAAGTGTGTTAAAGGTTAGAACACATGATATGCACTTGTTGAACACCTTTAATTTTGCGCGTTCATGGGGTGTTCAAGCCTGGAAATAACAAAACAGAGCACTTATATGCAGTAAAATTATTTTATTTAAAAATACACAAAAATTCCTTTAGTAAAATAAAATTATTTAGTGTCAATTGGGCACATAAACACCGTTGGTGTTTTCGTCTGACAAACTTTACAAAGTGGCCATATGGCCACTTTGTAAAGTTTATCAGAGGA
Source organism: Ptychodera flava (assembly GCA_001465055.1). Classification (NCBI taxonomy): domain Eukaryota; kingdom Metazoa; phylum Hemichordata; class Enteropneusta; family Ptychoderidae; genus Ptychodera; species Ptychodera flava. Next base: position 13,239 of record LD390825.1, read on the forward strand.
AAACACAAACGCTAATTAACACCTTCCTATCAAAACATAACAAAAGAAAATCCCCATAAACACTGTAGATCGTTTTCAAACAATATGAACAAAGTAGTGACAAAACAGGTTTTACTTATTGTGGATTACGTTAAATGTTCATACTTGCAAAAACGTACGAAAACATCTGTTTGAAAAAGCTAAAATTTGGCTTACTTGAATATATCACATTTTGATAATTCATTATGTCTTAAAAATGTCTGAAATGTCTTTAATGTCTCAAAAATACAATTTTGTGTATTTTATCATAACTTGTACATGTATGATTAGGAAAATCCCCGGAAACCTGTACTCCAAATATTAAATGAATCGTATTGGCCGTTTTGAAGAAAACGCTTGAGATGTAAACATTTGAGGATGATGCCATACATTCACCTATTATATAAGGTCTACGGCCTTAACAGCAAAGCTAAAATCAGTAACAAACCGAGAACAAAAGACGTCTTGATCTAAAATATAAAATAATCAAAGATTTGGTAGCAGGCTATGATCAACTAAATGTTACTGGCATAAGCCTTCAAAGACGTGAAGTCTCCTTCATCAGCTGCCAGGGTGCAATGAAGATTTGAAGCAGAAAGCGACAGAAAATTCAGAGTGGAAATTTCAGAAAATTCCGAAATTTAGAGTGTACATTTTTCACTGTGAATTTTCTGTGGCTTTCTGCTTTAATTCTTCATTCCACTATTGCATCTGATAAGGGCGACTACAAGTATTTGAAAGCTTATTCTTAAGTACCATTTAGTTAATCACAGCGTTCTGGACATAGCTCAGATAAATTCGGAACAAAAATACAGAAACTTATCAATTCAGTTAATTACCCTCGAAAGTTCAAATCTACATCGAGCATGAACTGAGGTTCTCAAGATTGTTTCCAGATAGCTATCTGTGCACTCATATTCTTCAATTTCTGTACCAATAGCTTATGTAATAACTCTTCGATTTCACGTTCATCCAACTTTTCACATCCTGAAAATAATGCAACAATAGATAATAGGGCGACATGAGACTTCAAATGATTCGAGAAAGACAATTTGGCCTTATTAGGTTAAGGAAAAGGGGTGACTTTTGTATACAGTGCCTCTTTTCGTCAATGTTACAAAATATTGGCTTCTTCGTGTCATCAACTGATGAAAAGTAAAAGCAAAGCCAACTATCATATGCTAAAACAATATTCTTCGATGTTTAACTGAAGTTTTAAATTTACATGCGATTGTGGTTACTAAAAGACATGTGTTAGCTGTGATTACGCAGCGGTAATGTGGCATATCGATTGCGCTCGGGTCAAGGGTCATCGCTCCAGTGATGACCCTTGACCCGAGTGCGATCGATACCCCATGGCCCAAAACACTGCTGCGTATTCACAGCTAGTGTATGGTCCGCCAGCCACTGAAAGAAATAAAGGTTTCTTCACGTATTTAAGCTTGTTCAAAGTACAATACAATTAATTTCGAAGGATAATAATACAGATGCTTCAAAATCAAATACCTTTTAATATTTTGGAGAGAAAACTTACCCTTTCTGGTCTTGCTTTCGCACGATAACGACTTCAGCGTGCGCTTACGAGAAACATGTCGCAACTTCCGTTTTGATGCATCATGGGATAAGAAAAGGCACCAAAACTTGAACACCAAGTGTTAAGAAGTAGAACGCCTCTTGCACGCCGATGTTAAAATTAAAACGTTCATGGTGGTTTTTTTTATTTTATTTTCAAAATTTCAAAATTTCAACCCGTAACAAACGTGTAAAATTATTTTGTATACTTCCTCTTTTAGAAAAAACATGCTTTCAGCAATTGTAGACAGGAAATATTTTCCACTCATTGTAAAATTCGTTTCACCGAAATCCGTGTACGTATGCCTAACAGCGAGGCAGTAGTAAAGTTAATATAGCCATTGTAAAGTAAAAAACACAAAAGATTGTTAATTGTTTCACAGTATTGTAAAATTTCTGTGATGCTGAGTTTTTGAACACTTGAAGGAGATAGTTGTTAACACTACGTGTTCAGGTTTAGAACATCATTGTTAATAATATGAACACTAGTGTTAACAATATGAACACTAGCCGTTCAAATTTGAACACCGACATGTACATTTTGAACGCGTAAAGACGCGTCTAGCGTCCGCTATTTTTACAGTGCAGTTGTCCACACTAAAGTAAACACAACATGTCAAGTTGTCAAAGTGTCACAGTAAGGCACAACATGCCGAAATGGGGAAAGTGGGTCCTGGGCAGGGTAAAACCTATTTCCTTGTAAAACAAAGTCCTTCATAAACAAAAAGGTTTGTTTGTTTGTAATATCTTTAAATAAACTCTGAAATAAATGGGTGACATTTCAAAAATATACTTCTGAGAAATTTAAAACATATTCATAAAGACCTTTCAAATTCTGGTGTACCCTGCTATTAATTTTTATACATTTTTTAACCAAAAATGGTGAAAATAAGCCTGAAAATAAAAAAAATTACATTTCATCATAACTTGAATATATCACATTCTGGTAATCCCTAATGTCTTAAAAATGTATGAAATGTCTTTAATGTCCTAAAAATACAATGTCCTTAAAATACAATGTTGCAAATTTCTGAATAATTTGAACAACCTGAAAAAGACTATCAGTAGAGATCTATGTCCTAAATATCAAAGCTGTTCGATTAGCAGTTTTGAAAAAGATTTTTTAAACATTTTGTGACCAAATATGACAACAATTACCATGAAATATAAAAAAAATTTGAATTTTTCATCACAACTAGCACAAATTTGACTAAGGTCATTTTTAGGGACATGTTTACCAAATATTGAAGACGTCAGTAAAAGAGAAGAAGATTTTTGCCAAAAATAGCAAATTCACCGCAAAAATACAAATTTGCGTGTTTCACCATAAATAGAACATATATGATTAGGGTAATCTCTGGGACTTGTAATCCAAATATTAAAGTTTTCGTACAGGCTGTTTTGAAGAAAAAACATTTGGATGTACAAATTTGAGGACAATGGTACACATGCACCTATTTAGCTGATACCAAAGCTAAAAACCAGTTGCTAAGTACAAGAGACGTGTTGAGCTACAATACAAAAATATCTACGGTTTGGTAGCAGGCTATGATCAACTAAATGTTACAATGGCATAAGCTTTCAAAGACGTGAAGTCTCCTTCATCAGATGCAAGGGAGGATGAAAAATTGAAGCAGAAAGTGACAGAAAATTCAGAGTGAAAATTTCAGAAAAATCAGTAATTCAGAGTGGACATTTTTACTCTGAATGGTCTGTCGCTTTCAGCTTTAATTTAAATAAGGGAGACTACACGTCTGTGAAAGCTTATTCTCCGGCAACATTTAGTTGATCATAGCATGCTACCAAAGCTGAGATTAATTCAGAACAAAAATACAGAAACTTATCAAAATTCAGTTACCGACCCTTGGAAGTTTAAATCTACATTAGAGATGAACTGAGGTTCTCACGCTTGTTCACAGACAGCTACCTGTACACTCATCTTCTTCATGATCTGTACCACCAGCTTCCATAACAGCTCTTCGATTTTCAGTTAAATCGAACTTTTTACATCCTGAAAAAATGCAACAATAGGTAATATGGCGAGATGAAACTTTAAATGAAAGACAAGGGGATGATTAGGTTAAGGAGAAGGGGAGACTTTCATATACAGTGCCTCTCTTCAATACTGTTACAAAATATTTGCTGCTTCTTGTCATCAACTGATTAAAATAAAAAAGCCAAACTCTCATATGCTGAAACAATACATTGTATACTCTACGATGTTTAAAATACGACTGTGTCTACTAAAAGACATGTGTTAGCTTTGATTACGCAGCGGTACTATGCAAGGCGTATCGATCGCGCTCAGGTCAAGGGTTATCGCTATGCGATGACCCTTGACCCAAGTGAGATCGATCGATAGGCTATGGCCAAAAGTACAACTGCGTATTCACAGCTAGTTGTTGGTAGCAGCCACTGAAAGAAAAAAAAAGGTTTCTTCACGTAGTTACGCTATTTCAGGGTACAATACAATTAATTTGAAAGGATAATAATACAGATGCTTCAAAATTCAACACCTTTTACTATTTTGGAGAGGAAACTTACCCTTTCTGGTCTTGCTTACGCACGATCACGACTTCAGCGTGCGTTTACAAGAAAAATGTCGCAACTTCCGTTTTGATGCATGACGGGATAAGAAAAGGCACCAAAGTTGAACACCAAAGTGTTAAGGAATAGAACGCCTCTTGCACGCCGATGTTAAAATTAAAACGTTCATGGTGGGTATCTGATTTTCTTTTCCAAATTTCAAAATTTCAATCCGTAATAAACGTGTAAAATTATTTTGTATATTTTCTTTTTTAGAAAAAAAACATGCTTTCAGTAATTTTAGACCGGAGATATTTTTCACTTAGTGGGCAATTCGTTACATCAAAATCCGTGTACGTTTGCCTAACAGCGATGCAGTAGTAAATTTAATATAGCCATAGTAAAATAAAAAAAACACTAAAGATTGTTAATTGTTTTACAGTATTGCAAAATTTATGTAATGCTGAGTTTTGAACACTTGAAGGAGATGGTTGTTAACACTACGTGTTCAGGTTTAGAACACCATTGTTAATAATATGAACACTAGTGTTAACAATATGAACACTAGCCGTTCAAATTTGAACACCGACATGTACATTTTGAACGCGTAAAGACGCGTCTGGCGTCCGCTATTTTTACAGTGTAGTTCGTGCCATGGTTGACCTTTCTGTGCACTTTGGTTGCATTGCTTGTAAAGATTCATAGTTTTCAGTGTCGACTATTTTTGTTATGTTGTCGGTAGCGCTGATTCGATGATACTGTAATAGGTTAACAGGCATAGGGCGTTTTGCATCTTGTACAAACCGTTTTGACATGTTATTTGAGTTATTAAACATTTTCTTGGCCTTTTTGACTATCTCCAGATCACCATTTTATGGAAATCCGCTTGGACCTGGGAACCTCAACATACTGACGCGGTAATTTCTCCTTTCTTTCCCGCACTGGACTGTCATCGCGAAAAAGGCTGCAGACGACGTACCAAAAATGCCACGACAACAAATAGTGTTATATGGACGGTTTTGGTCGTAATTATCCTACAGAAAATATCTGAACAAAAGCAAAAACAATGCAGTTTCTACATTGACAGTATGGGAATTTATGCGTTTCATTTGCCTGCTCTCCTATGAATAATTCTCGCGTTGTCGACTTCGATGTAGATTATCGGTCACAGTGAAAAATATTTGGTCCTTTTTCATCTTAAGCCACTAATCCGTGTCTATATACTTTACACAACATAATCATATCTGCAATACATTGTTTGTAAATAAGATGAAATTTATGGTACTTCATCAAGGGAGATTGATGTTTTTTTGTTTTTGTTTTTTTGTTTTTGGGTTTTTTTGCAAACGGTTTGTCGAAATATTTCTCGTAAAGTAGATGTTGTCATTATCCATGTACATGTAAGTCCGTTTTCATAAGTAGTGGATGCCAATCTAAGACGATTGTCGTTATTTTCGAAGGATGATGGTTATTACAGGACCCGTTAATATTGTCAAATAAACCATGCAGCGAACAAGATATTGTCAGACGGAGTGCACATCATTAAGTACGAGAATATAAATTAATGTATATGTTTGATTTTGAAGCAGAAAGTAGGAATTTTGTAAATCTACAAGCAGCAGTGAAAAAAAAACGTGAGTTATTTGAAGGCCTGTGCACTGCTGGACGGTCATAGTCGGCCCACTATATATTATTCACTGTTTAAGGGAGGCCTCGAAGGTCGTTAGGAACCCCAACGACCGATGGAAATACTGTATCCAATGTGCATTTGTAAAAGTTAAATCATGTTTTTTATAAATTGGACATCGTCAAATTTAAATGTTGCATCTATGTCGACATGATGTATCTATATATAGTGCATGAAATACATTATTTGTAAACAAGAAAGTCACATATGCGCACTTCCGACGACCGCCTCCGATTAAAAGAGTGTGCTACAACAGCATTAATTTTGCATAAATACTGATCATCATTGAGGATTTGAGTGCTGTTGGGTACTTTTGTAAGTATATATTACTGACAGAAATATTGAATATTCATCAATAATATTTATAATAACGTAAGCGTAATTTTATTTTTTATCAAACGTATTCAAATGTTACAATTTTTTATTGCAATATTCCGTATTCTGTAAAGTATATTGAAAAATTGGAAACATATACGCGCTATCAACATCACATACAAACTATACCATGCACAACGCTTAACGGGTTGAAAGACATCCTCGGAGAGAGTTGTGTCCACAAAGAGAGCTAAAGTATCAACGCAGGGTAGAGCATGCAGTGACTATACTTTAAGAGGTTTCAAACTCAGGTCTTACGACATCCATAGTGACCAAGGGAAGACAAGATAGTCCAAACCGATTATCTAAAAAGAGTCGTGTAACAACGGAATTGAATTCGATACCTCGACACGCTGAAGATAACATTATTTGAAAATACTCGCACACACGCGATATCAACATGGCACACAGACTCAAGGCAATCAATAAATCGCTTAACGGGACGACTGAGAAAGAAAGCCAAGTGAACAAAAGTGTCAACAAGCAGAGTTATCGACCTTTGATAGAAAGTTTCGTAAATTCCTGATCGGATTGGAACTCAAAACGTACGGAATCAAGTCACCTACCGAGTACACCATAGTCCAAGCCGCTTGCTGCTAAAGCATCGTCACATAAAAAATACTGTTATAATTGTGAAATATATTATTATTTTGCCAAACTGGCCAATCATAAACGGAGGGGCTGTCGAGCAGGGAACAAATTTCATTTATTTCCGTAATAATAAGGCAGCAAGGGGAAAAACAGAGTGTGGGGGGAATTCTGGATTTTTTTGAAACAGACAGGCTTGTGCCTATGTTAAATTTCCCTGAAGAGGCGAAGAGGGTGAAACTACATATTGTTGAATCACAATCCTAATAAAGAACATTTTTTAATCAATAAATGTTAATTTATGTATGTTTAGATAAAATAAGTCCTTATTGCAGCTATGATTTGTTTGAAGTCGTCTGCATTCTTGTACAAAAAAGTTGTGTGTATTCAACTTGTGTTGCTGATACACTGAATGATGTTAAATATTAACATGCACAGTGCCAGAGTTCATGCCATTTTGTTGACCGGGTGCATTACTTGTATAGTTAATATTTGTCAGTGTCGATATTGGTTTTATTAGGTTGTCGGTAGAGATGACTCGATGACCTGGTGACAGGTGAACATACATCAGATACTTTACAACCTTATACAAACCGTTTTGGCATGTCATTTGAGTTACTAAATAGTTTCTAGGCATCTTCAATTATCTACAGATCACCTGCTTACCGCTCGTTGACTACTGTTTCCCCGTGAAAATGCATAGGTAGAGAGCAAAGGCGTTTTCCGTCGATATGTCGAAAACAATACAAACCGGCTACAACGTAAGTTTTAGCAGCTCTGCCGTCAACTTTACATATGAGAACTACAACTTTCATTGCATTTTTACGCGGCTACAAAACATCAGTCGCCGTCAACATTGCTAGCAATGTGCAAATTGCAGTGACCTCCTTTGAAAACAGGCAGCGGTGGTAACACTCTGTGTGGTGTTATACTATAACGATGACTAACTGTGAATGCAGAGGAGAGGACACAATATCGTGCAGGCGCGACGTCTCCGCCTGATACTTACCAAGATACGGTACGGACACGGTAACGTCTTGCTCGCTTTCCGCAACTGGACTGTGTTAGTAGTATAATAAAGGTGGTCAACTGTGATAAATTTGTATTATTTAACTACACTCTTACGCGTTTGCCTATTGTGCATGCGTGTAAGAGGGAATTCCCACTGAGTCCCTATCGGGACGAGACTACCGGAACAGGTTCCGATCTTGAACGCTGTTGCGCAATACCACTATCGGAACCGTAACCGTAGGGTTTCCAGCAGGGGCTTTCCAGTAGGGAGATTCCCATTCCGATAGGCTTCGAGTGTTGCTTTGCAGCCATTGATGTCATAACTGAGATGTGACATTCTACAGTTTTCATGAAAAATTTTCTGCAGAGTTAACTTTCATATCCATTTAGTCCGTAATGTTGCATGTATCTTTCTAGCGGCGGACTAAATCCTTCTTGTTTTTGTATTTCTAGTGGCTGATGAAATATGTCCTGAATAAGTTCTGACCCGTTTTCTGTTGTTGTGGCTTTTTCTTGTATTTGAGTAAGGAATTGTTTATATTAAACATAATAATGTTTATACTTCTCTCGTCTTTTTGCTACACCAGTTTTTCCTTGTATTACCTCAATGACAACACCTGGTATAGGAGTTAAAGCTAAAAGAACTGGAACTGTCGGAATTGCCGCTATGACAGCAGAGCTTAAGAATTCCTCTAGCAATATTAAGAGCTATATCAATTAGGCCCATTAATTTATAACTACAGCGATATGCAGCACTTGTTCTTCTGATATAGTTAGCCAACTGTTCAACGCTTTTAACAACTGACACATGCATTTTTTTTTACTGTATATGTTAGGGATGATAAAAATAATTGTAGTAATATAGAGAGACAATATGGCAGAGGGAGGAGAAGATATAACACTCCGGGATTTCGATGATGCAAATTTAAATGATGATGCTGATATTACTGAAACATCCTTCATAGACGATAATGCCTTTGCAGAATCCGATCCTTCCCAGGCTAGCAAATGTAAATGCAATGACACGATCGAAATAGTAATTCTCATTTTCAGAGATTCCGTTGCTTTTCAAAATATCACACAAGTTAACGACAATTGCGAGCGCGAAAGATTCGTTCGATGACACACACAGTGTACCTCATTGCATGTTTATGCACACAACGTTAACGCTGCCGTCACCGTTGTCTGCCATGCCGGTGTAAACTCGTTAATAAATATAATAAAAATCCCGATTTGTATGTTTGCACTGACACATATCTCATCCGTAGATACATCCTAATTTTACTTGACGGCAACTCTGTTTTTGAGTGTTGTCTGAGTCAACTTTCGAAGTACATCGGATTCCACAGCACTGCACAGCTCAACAGCTGATGCCTTCGCTACAGCCTTATGCCGCTACAGGTTTGATTCCGAGCGAGAATTTACGGATTTGTTTGTATGTTGAAGGAAATTTATCTTTGTTAGTCGAATGACTTTATGCTAAAAGCCTCCTATCTCGCTTTCCCAAAGATTATACTGTACTCATTCATTCAGTTGAACTTCCGTTGAGGTGTAGATTTCAGGTTTATCGCCAACCGGGATCGCCAGGTACGAAGTCAACATTGAGCCTTACTACGCGACTCGACTGGCACAGCGACGTTACTAAGCGAAGCCATGAAAATAAAACGATCGGCGGTATCCCCATTTGACTCTCGGGAACAGCTATAGTTTTAGCAACTCGAAAGTTCGCTGGATATGCCTTCTATGTTTCCATTTGTGGATTTATCGGGTCACCTTTTTATAAAAGTGTCATGAGAGCACGGCATCGATCACGACAAATCGGTCTATGTTCACGTCGTGACCCGCATGAACTGTACCATGCAAGAAAAAAGTTCCGGTTGATGACGTACAACAGGGGTAATTTGGATTTCTTATCCGTCCTGTTCTACGTCACACAGGTGGGAATTCGGGCCAGTTCATGTGATAAAAAGATGAACTGACATTCTTACAGCAAGATGCTAGCAGTAATGCAGATAAAATACAAGCTTTTGAAAATAAGATTGATGAATGGAATAATCTAAACCCTGAATATAGAGCTATTAATGATGAATTAAGGATTGTGAATATGCGTCTTGGCGAGCTTAACAATGAAAGAGTTAAAATAAGGCTAGAGAAAAGAGAAGTTGAAAAACAGTTAAAGGAAATTCCTGAAACACACACCCAAGCAAAAGAAAAAGCTGAAAAATTACTAGCTTAACTTATAACAAGAGAAGCTAAAATTGTTGATCGAATTGAATATGAACATGATAAGATCAGTGAGGCACGTGAAAGTCTGGCTACGACTAGGTCTCTTCGTGATGTAATTTCCGATCCAGAATTGTCACTCAGGCTGAAGCTGACAGAATTATTTAAACGGAATGGTATTACAATGGCTACAATACTGACTGCCCTTGGAATGACAATATCAACAATTGCCTTGGCTGTAACTAAAGGAGGACGAGGAGGAGCAGCAGGAACGGGCGGGCCTGGAGCAGGTCCGCCTAAAATATACACAAAAGCGAAAGAAATTGTAAAGCAATTTAGCGAATGGTTAAAAACATTGGCCGCAAAAAGTGCTGCTGCAATAACAGGTTTAATCGGTTCCCTTGTCAGTTTCCTATTAAAAACAGCAGGATCGGTGGTCGGATTTGTTGGAGAACAGCTATGGATATTTTTAACCGGATTAACATTAGTCATTATAAATAAAATTATGTATTAATATATGACCAAGCATGTTTGGTGAAAAGAATATTACAAAGTTTCTTTCTAAAAATAAAGACCTGTTTGGTTTCTCTGTCGAATCGGAATGGTGCAAACTCCGACGAGTAAATCGACATATACTTCGAGCAAATCCAGGTGTCCGACTCAAAGATGATAATCTATATCATAACATATTAGCTTTCGTGAAGGAATGTCAAAAGGCTAACTTCTTTAAGCGCCTAGAATTCATAGTTGTATTCCAGGATGTTGAGGATGACCAGGAGGCTCATAATCTCCAAGAATATTGGGTCCTTCGACTTATTCGTGACACGGGTAATCGATTTAGATTTCAGTCAGATGGAAATATTTATGTGAAGATGTGATTGATTTTTGAATTTTTTTTCTTCTACATTACCATATACTAAACCCAAATTGAAAAGATGTGATTAATTTTCTTTTTAACTGTATTTTTTTCTTCTTAGTTGCTATATACATTACACGAAAATGGGGTACGATAGATCATTATTACTGACTTTCAGCAACCAAATACCGCAGCGAATGAAAAGCAGAAAGAACTCATCATGTGATTGCTCATAATCCAAGTGAGGCAGATCCAGGCCAGACACTTATCATACAATGTCCGAAGTTAGAAAGCGGAGTAGTACTAGTTCCAGATACTTTCGACCTAGTTTTTGATCTCGAAGTAATGGGACACGAACATAGCCGAGTAGTACAAAATGTTGCAAAAAATTTGGTGGAGCGTATGCTTCTCACATTTGAGGGGCAGGCATTTTTCAATTTGAATAAATATAATCTTATTGAATGTTATCGCGATCTCTTCAAACATAAAAAGGAGAGAACGAACATGACACTGTACAGAATTCAGAATGAAAATCTAAGAAAATTGAGAAGTGGCGCGGCCGATGCAAATGCCGACAGACTTTCAAAATGGGACGATCTTTTACTTTTCGACACATATAAAACAAAATATGCTATTCGTTTGACTCATCCCCTCATAACAAGTCATGGGGCTGCATATCCGAAAGCGTTAGGGAGTCATATTGAATGGGAAATTACGCTTGCACCTGCCTCGCAATTACTTGTCAGTAATAATGTTGTTACACCCAATTATAAATTAAAAAACATTCAAATGGAATACGAAACAATTTCTGATCCCCACCTTGCAATGTCTACTGCTGGTTATTACAAAAATGGTAAAAGTTACCTTTACGAGTATTTACATTATTTTAGAACAATCCCATTTAAAGAATCAACCACGGTTATCAATTAAAATATATATGTACCACGACGTAGCATGAGAGGTATCTTAATACTCTTCACTAAAAATCAGAATCAGTCAGAACTCAAAAGCGAACTTTTCTTTAATCCATCCATTGAATCTGTGTCTGTAATGATTGAGGGCATTGCAAATAAAATATATGCTCAGAAGATGTTACCAAGACAATTTGGCGAGAGGCATGACGGTATTTTGCTGAAGATAAAGATTGGTGTGAAATTGAAATAGATGAAAACGATTATTAAATTCTGTCTGTTTATCGATCTGCGTAGTTTTAAAGATATTGAATTTCATGGAAATGGTCTTAAAGTAATGAACACAAAAGATGGTATACAACTTGAAGTCCTGAAAAAAGATACTTCATTTAAGGGTGGCGACGAAGCTCGCGATGATAATATATTTGCACATGTTTATGTTATTAGTGATGCCCAGGTCTCTGTTGAAAATAGTAGATTAAAGTCTATACTACTTTAATGAACTCCGTTAGGTACTCCGTCCTATCGGCCATGTTTCTGCCAGCCATTCGCCCGTGTCTGGGTTGTATAACTGCACACGTTTGATATCATTTGGCGCAATCATAATTTTACTACGCTTTTCACTACGGATTTCTCCAGGTTTTTTCCGTACAAACTGTACAAATTGTGCCCGCTCAGTCTCCTTCCTTCTGAATGCACCAGTTTCAAACAGATCTTTATAATCTTCAAAGTTCAAATGTTTTCTAACACAAACATCTTTTATCCCTTTATTTTTTTCGTCTCCGAAGTTGGAGTTCGTAAAGAATATACTTTCGAGCGTATGCCAACAAAATCAAGAATAGGTTCTCCATTCAACTAATCTTTAAATTTACCTATCACCTTTTTATTAATCTTTGGAAAATCGGAGGCTATTGCAGAGCTCATCCCACTAGTATCATATATAGACTTCTCACCATTCTGTTCTACATCTTCTCGGACTATATAATTGAAAGTTACGTCCGAGGAAGGAAGACATACACTGTAAACAAAACTGTCAGTATCTATGTAGGCTAATCGTATTCCAGGGAACCGCTTTCGAAAGTAATTGTAATGCGTCTCATACATAAGCAGGTTAGAAAGTTCAAGCACTGCCGCGCCAATGAAAACTGGCCTTTTATATTCATATTGATTCCTTTTCAGTTCCCGTGGGACACTGTCGCAGGAATCGCCATCCTCTTTGGAAGTTATGAGAGTTATATGTTTCATCTTTGCATTATACCTCTAAACCTTTTTACGACCACTATCCGTACTGTTCCCGCAGGGGCCCGAAACAAATTTAAAGTCTCTGTACTTTCTAACGTCTTCTATTGTCTTGCCGAACATTGCATTATTCATCAGCTTATAATAATTATTTTCAAAATCTGTCTTTCCCTTTGCCCTCTTGGTATTAAAGTTGATATATTTTGCGAGACACGGAGCCTCTTCGAAGGCAAGTGCCCGATGAATCTTTTTCAGTCGCATTCCCATCCGAAGATAGAATTCAAGCAACTTATAATGTAAGACGTATCTCTCTCGGTCCATTAGTAGTGTAATCAGTCGACTGCCCTGCCTCGGAAATTTGTAGTGGTGTCGAGCGAGAGGTAGATCGGAAAGTTCTTCATGTAATTAGGCCGGATATTCTAAGTCTACTTCTAGAAAACTTGGCGGAAATCTAGCGCTGGCACAGCCCCAATCCAAGCCTGCTCCACCATTCTGAGCAGACCATTCTAACAATTCTTCCATCGTCATCCAATGAAGTCCGCCCACTGGCATTGATTGACTCATTGCCCATCCGTAAAGATTTCTAGCATCGAGATATTTTATTTCGGTTAATGGTTTCTCCGGATCGTAATTCTCGCCAGTTCCGCTAGGCTCGTCTGTAGCGTAAGCTGGATGATTTGTCTGTCAATAATGAATATTACACTGACTGATACCACCTCTAATTCCCCTCTGAATGAAATTCATCTGCTCAGCATCTTGAATGAGTTTAAATGTATTACCCATGTGAAGTAACATAGCATCCCATGTCAAGCCGGGCGCTGACATATAGTGGGCTGGATCTAACTTATATGCGTCTAAACATGTGTCACGGAAATTTTCGAATATATATTCGCAAGAAGGAGAACGTCCGTCTCACAATAGAATCCCATATAATCACGAATCGTCTTACATTCAACTTCTTCCCATACTCGCAATGCATGTTCATGATTGGACTCCGAAATCCCTTCTTCCGTTAATTCGCTATAAAATTTGTGTCTCTCCGGGAGCTGGTCCTCTTCCAATCGCTCGGGAGAATCTAAACTTCATACAGAAGAAACCTTTTGCCCGCTGAATGTTGGGGTACGAAAGTGGTACTGCCGTCCATCCATCCTCTGGCACAGTCTTTGCCAACTTCGCGAGCGACCCAGACATCAACTGAGCACTATCCATAAACTTTATTGAAAAGAAACGTTTCTTTGTCTCCCTCTTCCAATCGACAACAATTGAGGAACTAAAAGTAAATGTTTTCATAAGAAACATAATTCCTCCATTGCCCGTCTTAGCTGCGTTATTTGGCTCTGGTTCATTACCCTCATCCCTGATTTCATTTATATTTTGTAAAATAAAAGAACCATCGTATCCCTTGAGGTTGTGGAAGTAGATAGGAATGGTTCTTGATGGGCGGCACTTTTCACAATAAAAAGTATCGTCGCCACCCTTCACTATTCGGTATCCGGCTTCATCTCCACATGCAATACAGTCTGGATCATTGTAATTAGATCTATCTTTCATCGGTTTTATTTTCCAATAATACGATTTCGAATAATTCTCAGCCCTTTTCTTCATATCCTTTAGAAATTCTGTAACACAATCTGTACCTGTAAATGTTCTTTTACTATAAACTTTCGGCCCGGAACGGCCCAGCAATCGTTCAATCATAACATACGAAAGAAAAATTGGAATGTGTCGGCCGGTGCCCTGCTCAATAATTGCCTCAGTATCTGCATACACGACGTAGGGACAGGGAACCTTCTTCTTATGTCCTTCAAATTGACATACTTCCTTAGGAAAAAGTGGCTGAGCCGTGTCTGTCCCACAATATACCTGATGTATTTCTAATTCTTCTGTTGATGCACAACCTTGCTTACAAACCATACAAATACACTTCTGTCTGCGCTCATTCTTTCGATTATTACGAGAATTAAGAAGTCGATTAAACGCAGTAATTGGTACGAAGTGGCTCCCGTCTTCACCGACTATCAGTAAGATATTTGCTATTTGATTCCTATCAGCTCCGCTAGAACCTCGGCTCTGCTGCAGCTACTATATAACACAGTTATGCCGGACGGATCGGGATCATTCTTGTAGATCTGAAATACTTGAAGTCTAACACCGGATTTTGCTGCTCGAAGCGCTTAAACATGGTCAGATCAGCAGGCATAGGAAATGGTATTCCATCAAAACAGTAATCAGCCATAAATGGAGTGTACGTATTCCATTTTTTTCGAGTCTGACCACATTTCTTTACACGAAACGTGGCGTCACCTAACTTTATACTTGCTACAACTGCGTATTAAAAACAATTCTCGCTGCCGAAAGGAAGAATAAGATTGCTCACACAATGCTTATTTTTTAACCATTTTGGAAATTGAATCCGTTCCGAAAGGGGGCTGGTGTGGCCGGCCCGAGTAAAACTTCTACTAGAATTACTTCAAAATTAAGTATCTCCTCGAGAACGAGACCAAAACCTTCAACAGCTTCAATTGTATCATGCATATGGTCGTAGCATTCTATTAATTGTTGTTTCACATCTGATCCTCTTACATCTTTTGTGTATGTATCTTTTAATTTAACAGGCAATGTACGATTTTGTGTATTACCGTTTTTTGGATCCAATAATTTGACTTCCATATCTGTATGAACATAGTACGTCTTTCTTTCTTTGGTCATACCTTCGATATTCACCAGCGTTTCGATGTCCTCAACTCGCTTGACTTCAGGAAATTCTTTTCGTTTAAACTGCCCCGTCGAACGCTTTTCGTAAGCGGTGCCTAACATCAATATTCTCATCCATAATAATCTTTATAATATATACTATCCTAAAAAAAATTTAAAAGAAAAAATAATTATTCTATGATAGGTCATGAAAATCCACTATAATATTTTTGGCAGCATTTATTTGTTTGTATATCTCGCCTAATCTTTCTAAGTCAACTAGTTCTTCCGCATCTTGAATTTCTGGTTTATTAGGCATGGCACAAAATAACCTCTCTATAGTGAAAGAAAGGGTACGCTTATTCAACCACGGTTTAAATGCTAAGAATTCTATCTTACTACCTCTTTGGATATTACGAGGTGCAATAGCAGGATTTTCTCTGGCTGGCAATGGGCTCACTGCTTTAAAACCACAGTCAATTTCTTGAACTATATCAATACTGTTGTATCGCCTCAATAATCAGACCTCACGCAGAAATATACAGACTGAACTGCCTTTATTCAGTATGCCTTCCGACCCGGCTGCTTGCCAATACCACAATACAGAAGACTAGAGCGCCCTCACAGGTCACTCATACTCATAGTAAACGCTGGACACTACATCCCTCCTTTTTTTTAAAAGAAGATAAATTCACAAACATGAGATAATTCTCGGTCATGTTCATGCTTGATGTGATATTTCAAACATGTGGTTCCATATTGTTCTGCTGTTATATTTCACGACTACTTCACTCAAGTTCAGTTCAGTCCTTGAACACAAAAAAATGAACAGTCAAATTTCAAACACCAAAAAAAAAACAAACAGATAGACTGGCCAAATTAATACAAACAAGCAAATAGGCCTCTCAAGAAAATAACTCTGCTTTTGTTCTAAGCCAAATCAGAACAAGGGTGGACTATCTTGTTCTGAACAGATCTCAGGGGATTATTCTGCCCCATACACAGAGGTCTGTTTTGTTTCATTTAAGATTTTGGTTTAGACTACAAAATCTTTCAGAAATGCAGGTGGCCTCCTATTTTGTCACTGTAGATAGCGTCTCTCTACTGGAGGACTGCTTTCTGTTTTTTCCGTCTTCCTGCATTTCTTCTTGAGGTTGTATTGGTTCATCAATGTCAGCCTGTTCAGCATCTTCTGACTTTGTAACTTCTTCTTTTAGCAGCTTGAATTGAGATACATTCCTGGTGATAGTATGCATATCTCTCTGTGCTGTTACCATGGTACATTTCTTGTTTACTACTTGGTATGGCTTTGTATTGAAAGGAGTGGACAGTTTTCCTTCCTTCCTCTGTTTAACAAGCACTGTGCCTCCTATTTTCATTTCTGAATTCCGTGCGTTAGTGCGTACGTCATTGTAAAACTTCATCTTCCTTTTGGCTTCACTATCTGCTTTACGAACTTTCCTGTCTGTCATACGTTTTCTGACTTCAGGTAGTTTGATTCGTGGCATCCGTCTATAGATCAGTGAAGAGGGTTGTACTTTGGTACTTGAATGAGGAGTCGCATGGTAGTTGCGTAGAAACTTGTATAGTTCTTGCTTCCATGGTTTGCCTTCAGCATGAGCAGTTTTCACAGTTTTCCCTACTGACTTCATGAACGATTCCGCTTCACCGTTAGCTTTTGGCCAATACGGAGTTATCTTTCTGTGTTTGAAACCCATATATTGACTGAAAGATTTTAACTTGCGGCTCGTAAAAGGTAGGCCATTATCTGATTTAAGTTCTCGTGGTATACCAAGGGATGCAGATATCTTATCCAACTTGGGAATAACCGCTCGGGCAGATGTCGAATTGACAATTTCTACTTCAGGGTACCTTGAATACTCATCTATTACAACTAGTAAGTAATCTCCGGACGGAAAGGTCCGCAAAAGTCAACATCAACTTTCAGCCAAGGTTCCTCAGGTAATTTTGTCATGCGCAATGGCTCAGACTGGTTCTTACCAATCGATGCTTGACATGGAATGCAATTGGCTATGGCTACTTTGACTTGTCTATCAATATTGGGAAACCATACCTTTTCCCGTAACAGACGTTTAGTTTGGAGTTCTGACTATGCCTTGATAGCCTTCATGCGCTAGTGATATGGCATGAGCTTGGAGATATTCTGGGATAACAATTCTGGTGCCACGCAGAAATATGCCATGTTCAGATGTGACTGTCAGCTCTTTGTGCACCTTACTGAATGCAAGTAAGGCTTTGCTGTTGACTTTATTACTGTGGTCTTTCGGGACATGTTTCCACTTGCCACTTCTGATATATTCTGTTACCATCTGTAGCGTCGGGTCAGCTTTAGTCGCTTCTTGGACTTGGAGTAAGGTCATGGCTTTTGGTACAGCGTTTTCAGTTACAAATTGTATGTACTCTTCTGATACTTTAGTGGCTCTGCTACTTGGTTCATCTTGCAATCTTGCTGGGTGTCCAGAGATATAATCTGCTGGATTATCTTTACCTGCTCTATACACAATCTTGTAATCATATGGCTTTATCTCAAATTCCATCTTTCTAGGCCAGTTGTTGGTTTAGACCTTGGATTATCAAGTATTGCCTCAAGAGGTTTATGATCAGTAACCATGGTGAAGCTGTTGCCATATAAATACAGGTGAAAATGTTCACAAGCCCATACAAGGGCGAGGGCTTCCCGCTCGGTTTGTGAGTAGCGCTGCTCCACTGGAGTGAGTGCTTTACTGGCATATGCTACAATACGTGCAGGACTTTCGAGTGTGTCTTTTTGAGTCAGTATGGCTCCCAAGCCAACTGGGCTTGCATCTGCGATGAGCTCAGTCTGTTTGGATGGGTCATAGTAACACATGACTGTGTCGCTGCTTAACTCTCGTTTCGATGCATCCAATGCATTTTGGTATGCTTCAGACCACTTCCATTTGACATCTTTCTTTGGCTTTGTCAATTCTCTGAGGGGATGGGTTATTGTGGCAAAGTCTGGGATAAATCTTGAACAATAACTTGCCATTCCCAGCAGGCTCTTCACTTCACTCTGGTTTGTAGGGGGACTTGCATTCTGTATCGCTAACACCTTTTTGGGTCAGGTGACACTCCATCTGCAGAGAAGATACTTCCATAGTATTCATGCGAGCTTTTATTGAATATACACTTTTCTGAATTAAGTGTGAGATTCTTCTCGCGGATTCATTTAAAGACTGCTTTCAGGTGTTCATAGTGATTTTCTTCATCAGTACCTGTAACGATGATGTCATCACTTATATTTCTGACACTAGGTAAGCCTCGTAGAGTTTGCTCAATGTGATTTTGGAACACTTCAGCTGCAGACATCACACCAAAATCCAATCGCTTGTATATCGCTGCCAGCTGTCTAAGCCTGGTATGGTATGTAGCAATCGATTCTTTTGGCTCTTGTTTCGCTTGTCGAAACATATATATTTCATACTCTACGTTTTTCTTTGGTGTAAAATACTCGGTAAGTTTGTCAACTGCTGTTTGGTACTTGTTTTCTTCTCCTGTGTCAGGCAGAGTATCGAATACATCGTACACTTCTTCACCCGCATAGTGCAGAAGTAAGGCTCTCTTGCGCGTAGCATCTTTAATATCTAGAGCAAGTGTCAGATTTTTGAACCTTTTGATCCACTTTTTCCACAGTATGCCTATAGTGATCAGTTCCGAGTTTAACTTGAATTTAGGAAATGGCGGTAACTCACGTGCGGTGGCCATCTTGGATCTATTGCGCACTTACTTTTACTGACTGAAGTTTGTTGACGTCTGGGCTTGTCTACCAGCTGTTCTTTCAGTCTCTGGCGATGTACCAGTTAGAGTTCGGACGATCCCATCCTTGTCGCCAATGTTGTATCGCCTCAATAATAAGACGTCACACAGAAATATACAGACTGAACTGCCTTTATTCAGTATGCCTTCCGACCCGGCTGCTTGCCAATACCACAATACAGAAGACTAGAGCGCCCTCAGATGTCACTCATACTCATTGTAAACGCTGGACACTACAAATACCTGTAGCAAAATCCTGAATCCCTCTTTTAAGTCAAAATTTAAAATACTTTGTCTGTTTGTCGCTCCCTCACTTCTGATACACTTTAGATGGATTGTAAAATCCGATAGGATTCTTGGAGTGAGCAGCCAGGCTTGCAGCATAAATTTTAGCGGTGGATGCATCAAAACTTTCACCTAAGGTACGGAATACTATTAAATCGGTAAACTTTTCAAGACTTTGTTGCCAACAGACACACATTTCATCACATGTAGCTGGATCTTTTGAACCACATTTAGGTCCGATAAGGAAAACCACTTCTAGCTCACTGTCTACATATATGAAAGGATCTACATATTCACCAAATATGAGTTTGCCGTCACTGATTTGAATATTTGGCGGGCGCCACCGACCACATTATTTGTGAATCAAGTATAACATCTGACTTATTCTCGAATCCGGGGCGTTGCGTCAGAAGAAAAAAAAGATTGTTTCAAAGGCATTTGATGATTTACACATTTTGATTATCATATTCAAAGATATGCCTTTTGATTATTGCAGGCGGAATATTCTGACTCGAGCAAGACAATATGAAATAGCTACCTCAAAAGAACTAGAAGAGATTTATGACAAGTTCAAACAGACTTTCTTAGAAATACGGCTAGTTTTCAATCGGATTCGAACCCACAACACACGGCATCAGTCGCCTAGCTGAGAGGCCACTGACAGAACCGCTCGGCTAAATCTCCACTCCCAAAAAAGAGTGGTTCAATAGCTGGCTAAGTTGTTACATTTTTCTGACTGAGACCGCTCAACACATTGTAGACGTTACGACGACTACAGACTTCCATGTTTGATAATTAGTCAACATCTTATGCCTGAAGTTCTCAAAATATACTTAATCCAACAATTGATACCGAGACAGTCGGGCCAGTAGATTTTCCATGAGCTTTTGACTTTGGAATTGCATGGAGCGGCGGCAGCCAGGGATTTTAAATAGACGGTTTCGGCAAGGAGGAACTTGGAAAAGCTTATTATCCACCTAATCAAGAACAACTAGAACAACCTCGAGTCTCACTCAAGAACCTACACAAACTTCTTAATTCTTGTGAATCTGTGCACGCTTATAATGCCCCGTTTGACTTACAGGCACTTGATATGATGCCGAAGGAGCCTTATGGTTCCGGAAGGGGCTTTGAAGTTACTTTTCTATGGCTTATGTCAGTTGTGTACATTATACTTCAGCCAGAACTTATCGATAAAGCTGAACAAGGAGGACTCGAAAGAACAGCTCATAACAACATGAGAAGTTGCTTTGAAGATCTTGCAAACTTAATATGTGCCTCCGGAGGATCCGTAGGATCCGAGGTACCACCTCATCCACATACAGCCAAAAAAGATGCAATAAGTGAACATTACTTACGCCAATACATGATAAATACTTGGCCAGGCGGATGGAAGAATAATGGTAATCTGACACTTTCGGCTTTTAAGAAATTAAGGCTTTTTCCATGGTACTTATTGAATAACTTTTGCAATTACTTACGTTAGTACTTACGTTAGTTCTTGACAAGTACCAGCACAGGAACTACAGAGAGTACTTCCGAAGTTCTAATAACATTTTCCTCTGGCTCCCAACTATTGAAACTTTCCGGATAACCTTTCCATTTTATCAGATAATATTTCTTTCCTCTAATTTTTTTCATCTTCAAAATTTGTTCTACTCTGTACAGCTCGTCTGCACCAGCAGCACTCTGAAGTTCATCAGAATAGAAAGTGCCGAGTATTTCCTCTCCATTCAGATCTTTTATTTTGTACACTGGTGGCGTTCCAAGTCCAACCGCGTACACCACTTTTGAAACTATGAAAATCTCCTCTGTCCAATTTGGTAAATATCCTTTCTTGAAAGTGGTCTTGTATTTTGTAATTCAGACCCGTTCTCCCGGCTTGAATTCAGGGTTAGCTCCCATGGCTGCCAACTCAGGGTAAAGTGTATAAAATGCCTGCCAATAGTTGTCCTCTGTTACGTCGACGGGTTTCATTTTGATGTTTCGGTGAACGGTAATATTGTAATTCTCAAGAAGTTCTGGTAGAATGGGGAGCCAGGAACGTGTCTGTCTGTATGTGAAGTATTTCCACATCATTGTCTTTAACGTACGATTAAAACGTTCAACGACGCTAGTTTTTTTCTCACTGTAGGTGTGAAACCAGTAAATGCCTGACTCCTCCAACCATTTCTGCATTTTTCGATTAGTAAATTCCCGCCCCTCATCTGTCTGAATTTTGTCGGGTTGCCTCCCGGATTTCTTAATTATGTCTTGTAGCGCCTGCAACGTATCATCTGCCGTTTTTGACTGTATCGGCCTGGCCCATGCATATTTGCTGAGCACATCGATTACTGTTAGCATGTATCAAATGTTTTTATTCTCTTTTGCGAATGGTGAAGGGAATTCTACGAGAACCACTTGCCACTGGGCGTCTATCGATGTTACAAAAACGCGCCGGCCACCCATAACACGAGTACGAGGTACCGGTTTATGTAGATTATAAGTTAGCTGAGTTTTTAACCAGTCCTGTACCTCTTTCTTAGTAACTTTTAATCCGCTGTTATGTGCTGCATCTTATAATTTTTGTACACCTCCAAAACCAGTTTTTGGGTTGTAATATAATTCTCTAAGAGTTCCTTCGGTAGAACCTTCAGTCGAAGCCATGATGAGCTATATTATACGAAAACTTGAATGTCGTACGGATGCCGTAAATGAAATACTAGTTTACTGAATGGTGTATTTTTCAATAGCTTGATTAGGGAACCCACCTCCTGTTCTGACACCTCCATTCCATATTCTTTTATAATAATAATAATAATAATAATAATAATAATAATAATAATAATAATAATTATCACATGCACAAGCCAAGTTTGTCGTCTCCGAACAAAAAATACGGGATTTATTCTCTGGTCGTTGTACGTCACGACAACCCGCGTCTCTGTCATCAATTTTGGTGCGTCGGACCTTTTTTTGTCGATCTTCGGTGTGCTCGTAAATATGTAAACAAACAACATGGCGGCCGATGTTTCTCCCACTATCAAAAGTCATGTAATGAAATCGATATTTTCACAGACTATGACATTACTAATCGGAACAATGTAAACACAAGAGTGTACCGCCTGTATATTCCGAAGGAATTACGTGAATAATTTGCGGAAACAACGAACTCGAAGCTGGTAGCGTATACCGTGGGTTCCTTACGCATTGCAAACAGGGTCAGATGCGACGTTTACAGTGTTCGCGCCGTCGAGATTCAGTCGATATTTGTTCCCGAAATATAGCGTATCTTCATCTGTGATAATTTCTGGGACTATGCTATCTTTGAAATAGAGTATAACTTTGAGGAATGTAGCCTATGTGTGACCGAGAGCTGTCATTTGCTCCACACACGAACCAACGTGAGCGCTAGCGCACATGACGGACGGCTGAAAATGATTGACAACTTGTGCACGGCGTACTGATATTTATTTCTAAAGTAGTTCAAAAGTTTAAACGCGGAATCATCATGGAAAACTTATTTTATTTTGCAAAAAATAACGAATTCTTGGCTTGTGCATGTGATAAGTATATTATTCCCTAATATTTTTCTTCGTTCAGCTCGGAAAATACTGACCGTGTCACCACTCGTCTTCGACTTGTGGTGACACGATCATTACGTCACTCGTATTTTCCTTCGCTGAAAGAAGAAAAATATTAGGGAATAATATCTAATAATTAATATAAGTATTATATAGAAATAATAATGCGAATAAAAATAGGTTCAATATCCTTGAAAATTTCACCATAAGGGTATTTTTGGTCGAATAGACCAAATATGATATCGATTTCACTGCCCCATGTTTCCATGATAACCATTTTAGGGGTTGAAAATTTCAATTTTTCTAATATCCCATGAAAAGTTACTTTGATTGGTATGAAAATTATCTAGTGGGGGAGTTCGGGTCAGAGAACACAAAAACGAGACTTATTTTAATCTTTCAAATTGCCATGGTGACTATTTTGGCATCGAAAAGGTTACTTTTTCCCTAATTCCTATTAAAAATGTATTCGGAAATAAATCCCGGTATTTTGGGAATAATCTCATTATTATACACCTTTTTCAATCCAATTTTACCTCTAAAACATCAAAATCAAAGCTTTTTGGGGGATGCCTGTCCCGCACTGCACTGAGCGATCGTGAGCAAATTGAGAGGCTAAGTGCAAAGAACGAAATTTCAAACCCGCGCAGCGCAGTGTACGTGTTTGAAATTTTAGGTCGGCAGCATAATTTCACCCGAATTCACAGGCTTTTGATTCACCACTACTAACGTTGTGAAGTAGCGAATGTTTGGAAGTATTTCCCCGCATTGACGTAATGGTGTTTTGAGGTCAAAGGTCAAATAGCGTCCAATAACACCAAAAGTTATTGTACTCCACGTCAAAGTTATTGGACTCTGCGTCCTCTGATACCAAAATTTACTGTACGAAGAAAACTCTGTAGATTGCAGACGCAGGTGTATAATAATAAAGATAATGTATATTGGGGCCATTGTGGTCAAAATTATGTTTTCCGTTAATTTTAGTGTGTTAGAATTAATTTTATATAGACCAGTAATAATTTTTCAAGCATTTTTAATTTTGTTTCATGCAGTCATCTCAAATAAGTGTTATTTAGTATATTACAAACTTATTATGCTTTCATCGAATCAAGTTTATGCCCTCAAATTAATTTTATGTGCTAAAATTAGTTCTACTAGTATCTAAAATTAATTTTATGAACCCGATTCCCCTTATCACCCAATGTACCATTATTTATCACAAGCAGTAACAGTAGCGCAGTTTTTTTTAACACTTGATTCACTGGTACTTATTTATTTTATGGATTTACAATTAATGATTTCTTTGCCTCATTCTGACTGTTTAACTATAGTAAAATTATGACCATGTAGTGGTGCATTATTTAAGTGTGACCTGGCGTGACCCCATAAACTCTATGATTAGCTAGATCCCTTTCCATGGTAGCAACGGCTGAATTTGAACATGGTGTCTGTATACCTTTAAACACTTTTTTTAAAATCCAGCAGGCCAAGACAAGGGGGAAATATTACAAGATAAATGTTTCACGTTTAATTCTGCATGCCCTACTTGACATAGTATAGGGCCCTTACTTGTGCGAACGTCGTAGGAAACACTTATTACAACAATTCACCCTAAATATAAAGAATCGGCTGTCAATTAAACTGCGGTTGCTAACCAACCGGAGGTAAACAGTGAGACTAAACGTGCCAAGAAATACGAACGCAATAGACTAATCGTTTTGGCGTGTGTGCCAACTCACAATTATAGAAAACCGCAAAGATTAGCCGTTTTGGCGTTTGCCGACAAATCAGCGAACAAAAAACAGGAAACCGCAAAACCGCAAAAAGTGATAAAGAAATGTAAATAGCAATGGCATAGTTTCTATAAAAATCTCTACATATGTATATCAACCCAGGGGAATAAGATTTTGACCTGAGGCTGTAGCACAATGCACAATCGAATAGCCAGTATTATTGTAAAAGGCGATAGTCATATTGTATCAAACTATTGACATGTGACAAAAATAATTTATCGAAATAAATTGATTCAACTTCGCTATCACCCCAAATGGTTCAAACACCGACTCAGCAAACGGAAATGTCTCCGCCGACTCTGTCACCACAAGCCCCTCTGACGACTACCCTCCGGAACCCTATCACCTTCGGAACGGGAACGGAGCTGCAGCGCAATATAGAGAAAATTACGTTACCGACGAAGCATCCAGGGAGAGTTGCTGCGGGCAAGCGGTTAGCGGAATGGAACAGGCTAAACAAGAAGATGAAGTGGGAAGCAATGACTAATGATAGTGATAGTGCGGTAGCAGCAAACTGTATAAGCCCCTTTCGGGACGTACCGTCTAAGACGAAAGAACAGTGTGATAGCTGGTACAATAAATGTTATCTTGTTTTAGGAATTATAGGAGTTTCATTTACAGCATTAGGACTATATTGGAGGCATGCTCGGCATACACAGTGTCCCCTCCAGAAAGATGAGCCGCTTCAGAAAGCGACAAAAACAGAGCCCGGAACGGTAGCGGAAAGTAAGTTTTCTAAACCAAGTCCCGGCCCCTCTACATTGTATGAGATGGATTTACTCCGTAAGGACCTTTGGAACCCCTGCAGGAACGGTTTCAATTCCGTAATTATTTTATTTTTCTATTTTATATACTTGTAAGCAATCATGGATACTAAAACAGTTGTAAACACAATGTACGATGGTATTGTAATCGCAGGACTTAGGATGGGATATCTAATGATCTCCAGCAAATTTCTGAAAATAGATATGGGCGATCCAAGTCGACCAAATTTGACTCGGTTGGTAAAATTAGGTGGAGCGACTGCTGCCGCGGTTGCGACAAAAGATCTTCTTGAACAGAAAAATATTATTCCTGCAGAACCTTATACTTTGTAATGTATATACATACAGTAAGTATGATCATTTGGATTGACAGCAAAACAGGTGAACCGGTTACTGTTAATTTTAACCCTAGCATTGGCATGACACAGTTTACTAAAATAAGACTGCTAGAGTGTGAACTATATAATTCATGGCTAACATAACGGGGGTGAATAGTATATTAAAATATCAAGAAAATGGGCAACCGAAGAAGACTATATCAATACGTCCAGGTAACTACAATATCGATACGTTGAACAAATCAATCGGGTTGAAACAGAAAATTAATTTTGAAAAACATCTGCCGACAAACCGTGTTCTTCTAACTTTAGCTAAAGATATTAAAGTATTTTTAATGCCACAGGTAACTTTGCTCATCTCGTAGGCTTTTCAGATAGGCCAGACGACAACCCTGTGATAAAAAGTACTATGAGTCCGAAGAGAGCACATTTCTGAACAGTCACTAAATACATAGTTCATTCAGATGTCGTCGATGTGACTGGAAATTATGTTTCAATCCATTCCGATAGGGGCGCCGGAGGATACATACAGGGGAAAGTATCAGACTGTTTACAAATACTTACCGTCCAGGATACAAAATAAATAAGTGAAAAGGTCATCTTCGATTTTAAAAACGGAGGCTCAATTTCCATGCTATTGAGAAAGGGTTCAGATTGGATGTGTTCAATGCGTATTTGGATAACAGATCAGGATGGAAACATAGTTAATTTCAATAACTGGCCAACTAGCTTTTGTATTGAATTATTAACGTAAGTAGCTATCTCTTTGGAACGCTGATGTAAGTATGTGAAGATATGAATTTATTTTTTCCTACGGCATGACTGAGGTCTGAATTTCCATTTGGAGTTCCAATCGGTACGAACTTGCTCACGCAATAGATAAAATTTTAGAAATTTCCTCTGAACTTAAAATATGACGGAAGACCATTACTTCAAACAAAATGAGACGTTTTAGAAAAATGGTACTGATATCTAAAGTGTAAGTAGTTGTATCTTTGTTAACAAATGAAATGTTGCCGGAACTACTTTCTTCCTGAGTACGAGTAAAAATATCTAGATCTTTTCGATCTTTATCAATAGTTATGAAAGGTGTTCTTGAGTCTGTTTTTATAGCAATATTTCCAACTAAATCATCAAACTCGTCTCCTGTACCTTATTTTATACATTTGATAACAACTGTACCATGCTCAATTATTTTCATATTATCAGTCATCTGTTGATTGGCTGTCTGTAAAGTTAATTCAGCTGTCTCCTCCCCCACACTTTTCAGACCCAGTTTCTTTAAAATTGTGTCCCAAAATAATCTTACTGGAACCCTGCTAGCTGTATATGAACAATAATTCTCCCCATTATTTATCCACCTTCGCAGTGTATTATCTGTCTTCATTATTGTATTAAGATGACTAATTTTAAGGTGAACCGGTATACCGAGTAGTGTAATGTATGGGTTATTAGGCTTAAGATAAAGGTGAAAATCGGACAATTTATATTTGTTAACATTACTATCAAAATAAATCACATTTGGAGTTCCCGGCAGTTCAGTAACACCTCCTGCAATTTCACTATCACTATATCTAAGATGTTACGCGGCACATTATAAGGCATGAATTTCTGACTAGCCTTATCTCATGTCAGAGCAAAAGGAGTAGGATAATTTGAAGCCTTTGTAGCGTCTATTATGGACTCATCAATGTCTTCCAGTTCGGAAAATTCTACTGCGTGTTTGTGTTTCTGCGCTGTTGCGGGTGATAAAACGAATTGTTTTACACTGTCTTTGTAATGAAGGACGTAATCTTTATTAAAATTACCTGCTATCTTAGTATTATCGTTAACTTTAACATCATTTAAATGTTCGAGCTCGAGATTTTGTACGTGAATTGCACCTAGACCATAGTTACTTGGGCCAGACATAATTATCGTATATACAGTGAAAATTAAAATAATACCTTGTAATAATATACAATCATGGCTTCAGCTATAAGAATGACAGTTCTCGGTGCTGTGTTAAATGCAACGGCATTCACAGGAGGAAATATTATCAGACAAAAGCTTTCCGGGAATTGTGAGGCTCTTATTGAAGAGAAAATTAGACATGATAAAGCATTAGAAAAATTTGAACATGATCGTGCCATCTGGTCAGAACAAAGATTACTACAGGCTGATTGGGAAAGAGAAAATCAGGCTAAAGATATTCATGCTGCAGCTGAATTAAGAGATACAGATGCAGAAATCCTTGAAGAAGCAGCGGCGCAAGCCAACTCTGCATCAGGTGAAGCAGCGCAATTCTCAGATTATTATCAGCCCAGTCCCGAGCAAAAGAAATATGAAATGATTTATATTGCTTGAGGATTGGTCGTGGGATGGTTTATGATGCGTTAGCTTTGCTGCTGCATTAACTACATTACATCAGCGTTCCAAAGATATAGCTACTTACGTTACTTACGTTAGTGTGTATGTAGCATGTCACTTCTCAGTTATGACATCAATGGCTGCTAAGCAACACTCGAAGCCTATTGGAATGGGAATCTCCCTACTGGAAAGCCCCTGCTGGAAACCCTACGGTTACGGTTCCGATAGTGGTAGTGCACAACAGCGTCCAAGATTGGAACCTGTTTTGGTAGTCTCAATCCGATAGGGACTCAGTGGGAATTCTCTCTTACACTCATGCACAATAGGCAAACGCGTAAGAGTGTAGTTAAATAAAACAAATTTATCACAGTTGACCATCTTTATTATACTACTTGTGTTATTGCGGATAAGACTGCAGACGACGTACAAAACACCATAACGACAAATTTTGTGATATGGACAGTTTGGGTTGTCATTAGCCAACAGAAAATATCTGATTTAAGAACAAAAATAATGCGGTCACTTAATTGACGGTATATGTTGCATTTGCCCGGCTCTCCCATGAAAAAATCTCGCGCTGAAGATTTCGATGTAGATTACCAGTCGCAGAGAATATATTTCGCCCTTTCGTGATAATACAGTTAACTCAACATAATCATATCTGCAATACATTTTTTGTAGAGAAGATGATATTTATAGTATTCCATCAAGGCAGAGTCAATGTTTATGCAAACGGTGTGACGAAACATTCCTCGTAAATTAGATGTTCGTTATCCATGTACACGTAAGTTCGTTTTAATAAGTACCGGATGCCACGACGACTGTCATTCTCGAAGGATGATAATTATTCAAGGGCTTGATATTTTTTTCGCAGCGAACAAGATACTGAGGGACCAAGTGCACATCATTAAATATGAGAATATATAATAGTGTATGTGTTCGATTTTGAAGCAGATGTGCGTTGTACTCAGAGAGACACAGAGACACAGAGAGAGACAGAGACAGAGAGAGCTTGTAAAATGCGTTCAACATCTGATGAATATGAATACTATCCGCCATTAGTCGGCCATCCCTGAAAAACCGAACCTTGACAAACACATGCTGAAGAGATTTATTGACCGGTGTCAAATCTTCCATGCCTTTCAAAAGTTCTTGAAAGAATCGTTGCACAACAAGTACATAGGGATCCTACCAGGTTTGATCTGTTCACAAAGTGCCAAAATGGACACGTCCTAACCACATCACCAAAACACCTCTTTTGCGGGTGCATAATGGCATCATGCTTGCCCTAAACGATAAAATTGACGTCATTCTCATCATGTTGGATTTGTCGGCTGCGTTCGATACGATCGATCATGATTTTCTATTGCACAGACTACAATCAAGATTCGGAATATCTGGCACCGTTCTCTCCTGGTTCCGATCATATCTGTCAGATCGCAATCAGTTTGTCAAAGTCGGCAAAGTAACATCGTCCAGTTCGTCCAAGGAGTACTGTGTACCACAGGGACCAGTACTGGGGATAATCCTTTTCACAAAATATACATCACCTTTGGAGGATATCATCGAAGGCCATGGTCTGGATTGTATTATGTACGCCGACACCCATATGCACGTCTATGTGCAGGCAACCAGATGACGTACGTACCTCTCTTCATGAATGTATGGACGATATACGTGGCCGGATGAAGTCAAATCTACTCATTCTGAATGATGTCAAAACGGAAGTTTTCCATTTCTCGTCTCGTCTGTAATTCAATGCAACGGGACTGTCTAGTCTAAGGATCAGTGACGTTAATGTCATCTCTTCGAACTATGTCCGTAATCTTTGCACGATTTTAAAAAGGAATGGTGCTATGTCTGATCACATAAACCGCGTCAGTAGAAATGGCTACTACTCATTATATAGAATTAGCAAGATCCGTAAACTTCTCCATCAGAACAATGCCGAGACATTAATCGACGCATTTGTAACATCTCAAACAGATTATTGCAATAGTCTCTTGTATGGAATTAACAAAGATCAGCTTGCAACCTCTTCGAAATGCTGTAGCACGTTTAGTCAACCGTTCTCGCAAATTTGATCATATTACACTAGCTGATTTACATTGGCTTGCTGTTGAAGCACGTATTAAGTTCAAGATGATGTTAATTACTTTCAAGTTGATAACAGGTTTTGCACCTGTGTATTTGACAGAACTAATAGAGCAGTATGTTCCTACCAGAGATCTCCGTTCTGCAGACAAGTTACGTCTGATTCAACCTCGCGGGAAATTCAGTAAGGCATACTGCCAGATGGCCTTTTCGTTGTGTGCGCCATCATTGTGGAGTATGTTGCCTGTAGAGATACGTACTGCTAGAAATGCTGAGTCAATTAAATGCGATTTGAAAACCTATCTTTTTAATCTGTATTATCAGTGATTTGTTTATGCTTTGCGGTAAGCTTACATTTTCTTCACCGCCGTACTGCTCGTGTGGTGCTGACACTTGCATCAGGTATTTTGAAAATTTACATATTCTTTTTTCCGTGCTGTACAGCGCACTGTAACGTATGTGTAGTGCGTTTTTAAAGACATTGTAATAATAATAATAATTATAATTATTATACTAGTCTATTTGTTGTGTTTTGTCTCCATATTTGTGCCCATATTTTCACCTGATCAAGTCCTATTTTTAGGACGAAAGGTAGTGTTAACATTATCAAGGCAATAAAC
>LD390825.1:44616-99210 GCA_001465055.1 Ptychodera flava
AGAAAAAAAAAAAAAAAGAAAGGGAGGGAGGGGAAGAGAAAGAGAGAGAGAGAGAGAGAGAGAGAGAGAGAGAGAGAGAGAGAGAGATGGGCAGATTGGCAAGTCCTATGGTTGTTGTTTAGTTTATGCACGCGAACAATTTATTTGCGTAGCATGCCCATAGATAGAAGATTTCCACAATCAACGGAAATATAAATTAAGGGAATATGCATTGATATCTTATCCTTGACATCTTATGGGTGGTGTACATCTGAAGGTGGTTGCTGTCCAGTCTAACTTTATGATTTCTTCTGCTTCTAGTTAATTGGTACCAAATGCTCGAGACTCATTATTTTGCTACTTTACTGAGGCCCAACGCAAAAAAAATGTATGTTTGGTCTGGTTCCCTGCTGACCCATTCTCACTTTCTACCGCTGGCTGCGCTGCAAGCGAAAATAGGGTCAGGTATGGGCTAATGTTACAGTCAGAATTTGACTGCATATTAATTATTGCAGTCACCTGACAAGATCATGTGATCAGCATATCTTTACAGTAGTGGCAAGCTCGGAATAGCGTAATAGCAACGTAATAGCGAACGTTGAAATTTTTGTAAGGCTTCACTGTAAAGTTTCCTATGCTGTTCTTCAGTGATTGAATTCAGTGGTGAAATAACGATCATCGTTTATGATTTTTTCCTCAAACGTGACCTGATGACCTGGTGACCTTTGGCATGGTCGGAAATGACTCACAAATAAGGATTATTTTGTTGTTCATGCAATGTCGATATGGGATGCTCGGTTCAGGACACTATGCAGGTAAAATTACTCCATGGGCATTCGAAATCTAAAGTTTAAGGTCGCTCCCAAGGTTGAAATAAATTCAATGTCATGCACTAGTACTATAGACCGATGGTAGCCACGCTTACAATAGTCCATATCTGACCTATGCACCTGACCCTTTCCGTTAGCAGCGTAGGCAGTGGTGGAAATGGGTCAGGGAACAAGATTAGAAAATGACATGTCATCATGCCTCCATGGCTTACTTGTTTAACTTCTTTCGTTTCTCAATCATGTCCTACTGATGACCTTCTGTTTTGTTGATATGCATGTTAAAAATGGAGATTAATAAAATAATCTGCAAATTGAAAGATAACTTATCTCCGTGAACACATTTTGACTGTTGAATGGGTTTTTGGTCTTAAGCGAGAAACTGTTAATAGAGCAATGTTCCTGTCGATATCATTCTTTTTATCGATAAACTATGATGTGCCTTCCGTGTTTCATGTTCGCTTGTTAGAAAGATAAAAAAAACCTCTCTACCACAAATGCCATTAGCTTAGCCGTACAATTCCCTTTTCATATTAACGCTGTGGTAAATATAGTGGTAATTACTGAAATTAAATTAATTTATAACACGATTGGAACTAATTTGGGATAATTGGATTGGCACAATTTCTCAAAAATTTAAGGAATTTGTTAAATATTACACCATATATACCAACCAACTTTAAAATTTTATTCAAAATTTGCGATGTTGTGCTCATGTTATGAGTAAGAATCATTGCATGACTGCATCTAATGCAATATTGTTCAATACTTATGAACAATATTTATATTTTAATGAAAATATGCGAACTTGTCTATGCTTTCTTTGGTACTGAAATACTGGGTTTAATCTCGATTTGTTACTTTTCCCCAACCACGTTTTTCGATCGATTTACGGTTTAGTTAGTCAGGGTCATTTCAAAAGTGCCCTGACTACATTTAGTATTTATTAAGCCCCAAATTGACGAAAAAGTAAGGGACATTTTAAAAGTGCCCTGACTCAAAATCATTAATTAGAGAAATTTTATGCATTTTGTCTCGTTTTTTTATGACATTTACACAAAAATACCAAATTTTCATAGAAATGAATACGGTTTAATGGATATACAATAATTGACGTGATTTTGTTATTTTGTTCGATGAAAACAATATTTTACTTTTTACAGTATTCTATCATTTTGTAAAATTTAAGCTGTAAAAATTTCGATTTCATCAAACTTTCATTAAAATTACTCTCATCCAATTATCCCAATTTAGTTCCAATCGTGTTTTATATTATGTCATTCCATTATATCCGTATAATATAAGATTGCTAGCACGCTGTGATCAACTGAATGATTACTAGAGCATATGTTTTCAAAGACGTGCAGTCTCCTTCCTCAGATACATGGATTGAGTGAACCATTGAAACGGAAAGCCATAGAAAATTCATAGCTAAATAATGTCCATGTGCAGGTGTAAGTGTAAACAAAAGAGGGGAGTGTAAGTGTGATGTCAAGATGGTCAATGATCTGCAGCTCATGTATTTCGCGTTTACATCCATTCATGTAGCTTGCGTCTTCAAAACTGCTATACTGAAGTCATCGATAGAGTGTCCTGGTTTGATGAAATCTTCACCAGTTGGCTTGCATATGTTACCATTCTATATGTCGAATCTGTGGTTATTCATCCGTTTCGACTGTTTAATGGGTTTTTGGTTTTTAGTGAGAAACTGTTGTGTTATAGGTCCTTTTGTGAGCAGTGTTCCTGTCGATATCATTGTTTTTAACGATAATATTTATTGTGCCTTCCGTGTTTCATGTTCGTTGGTTAGAAAGATAACAAACCTCTCTCCCACAAAGACTTTCAGCTCTACCATACAGTTAGTTAGTGAGCAACTGTTGCGTTGACCGTACTTTTGTTAGCAGCGTTGTTGTCGATATCACTTTTTAGATACAATTTAATGGGCCTCGCGTGTTTCTTGTTCGCTGGTTAGAAAGATAAAAACCTCTCTACCACAAAGACTTTCAGCTCTGCCATACAGTTCACTTCTCATATTAGCGCTATGGTAATATCGTTGTAGTTAAAGAAATCAAATTAATTTAGATTATGTATGTCCATTATATTCCTATAATGAAAGGTTTACTAGCAATTGCAAGCTGTGATCAACTTACTGGTTACTCGAGTATATGCTTTCAAAAAGATGTGTAGTTTTCTTAGTCTGATGAATGGGTGGAATGAACAAAGTAAGCGGAAAGCCGCAAAAAAATCAGTGTGAAAAATGTCACAAGCAGGTGTAAGTGTAAAGAAAAGGAGAGTATAAGTGTGAAAATTAAACAAAAGAAGTGATGATTTTTAGTATAAAAATAGATGAATAGAAATCAGTATTCTGAAAAGTAAGAGTCATTTGTAGTGTGACAGAAAGCCGTACGGTAGTCCCGGTTTAAGCCCATGTTAAGACATTCAATGGGGCTAATGATCTTAAGCTCACATCCAATTCTGTATGTTGACTTCTTGAAAAATGCTACACTGAAATCGTTGATAGAGTGTCATGATTTGTTGAAATGTTCAACAGTTGTCTTGTATATGATATTGTTCTGTCTGTATTCGTTTTTATCAATGACTGTCCATTTGGTCTATGTCTACGGTGTGAGGGGAATGTTTGCAGGAGATGATGTGAACGACATTGGCT
Source organism: Ptychodera flava (assembly GCA_001465055.1). Taxonomy (NCBI): domain Eukaryota; kingdom Metazoa; phylum Hemichordata; class Enteropneusta; family Ptychoderidae; genus Ptychodera; species Ptychodera flava. The sequence continues at coordinate 48,091 of LD390825.1, forward strand.
GAAGCACAGGTACAATTTCTTTGTATGCTGTAGGTGTTTTCATTCTGTCTAGTTATAGCTGAAGTTTTCTTTATGTCAGGGCAGAGTTTGCATCTTGCTTTTTGGCATTGTAATTTACCGTGGCGTTTTCGGCCATTACTCAAAAACATTTTTTGTTCGTTTTTCATTCAATGTCGACATAGGATGATTAGTAGGAAACTATGGAAGTAAAATTCTCCCAGGGCATTCGTACGAAATCGAAATTCGAAGGTAGCTCCAAGTTGGAAATAAACTCAACCCACCAATCACTGCACAGGTACTATTGGTAAACGATAGTCATCATTACAATAGCCCATACCCCACCGTATTTTCGTAAACAGCGCAGCCAGCGGTAGAAATTGGTCAGGGAACCAACCTAGAAAATTTTATGTAATGATGCCCCATGGCTAATTCCCTTAACTTCTTTCGTTTCAAAATCGTGTCGAACGTGATCTTGCATGTTGTAGGTGTTTTCATTCGGTCCAATTATAGCTGTAATTTGTTTTGTGTTAGGGCAGAGTTTGCATCTTGTTCTATGGCATTGGATTGTTCCAACCGTCTGGCTGGTGGTGCATCCTGGTAATTTACTGCTGACTATCGGCTGCTATCTGCTGTTTCAGATTAGGTGGTTGTCTATCAGCAATGTTGGGTTTTTCGGTGATGGTGTCTCGTTGAGTTGTATCTTCTTCTATGATAGGTTGGAGGTTATTATTTTCTGTAGGCCTTCAATTGTGGGTTGTTGGTGACTACCAATGGTACTCTGTGTTTATTGCCCTTTTGTGCCTGTGCCGAGTTTATTTGCTCATATTTTGACGGCCCTTAAGCATATTCAACCATTATTCTGCGACGTTGAAATCTGACCTGAGATCTGACCTTTAAACGACAGGAGTGAAGATAAGTAACGCCTACAGTATATAATTTACCGATGACCTCATTTGTATTTAGAAAAGGTCTAATAAACATGACATCAGTTAGTTATTAAATCCGTTCTCCAAAAGTATATTGTTAAACATACGCCATAGCGAATGTGCACAGTGGCACGTTTACTGAATTAACAACATTACATCTCAAACCTCCCTGGCGCCAGGCAAGCCCCTTAACTGTCTGTTAATGCGCAAACGTTTTCTCGTGATCGTAACACATAAGTAGTCTGTGGTAAACTGGAGAATATCGGCGAAACATCCTTAGGTGCCGCCAAAATCGAAACACATACTCGAGAAACAAACTGTATATATTACCTGTCGTTTGGTTTCAGCTATTGCTTTCGTTTTGCAACTATCACGACCTACGCATAACGTTTCTCCATGTATACGTGTTAACTACCAAAATGGTGGGTATCATTGGTACTACCTTCAATACACTTTGATTCTCACATTGGCAAATCTAACTTTAATTGTTGGACAGTAAGGTGCTATAAATCGTTATCATCGGTTGCGAAGTGTCTTTAATGGTTTGAACTCAAAGTACCAACAAAAAAATGACCTTCGGTCGTTTGAAAGTGATCTCAACGCTCACATGCACAAAGAAACACTTGCTAACTTGGGAAAGATTCCTTTGTACATTTTCCACTTCATTTAGGATCAACAAACATTGTCCGACATGGAGTTGTTTTGTCGAACACTAAATGTGGGTGTGTGATCGTAAAATTTCGCACATGACAGGAGACGTAAAATACTTCAACGTAAGGAAATATATGCAATGACAACATGATGATAAACTAATTAAGTGATAGAGAAATATTAAGACCCTTCCTGTTAATGTTTTAATTTCACCTACACTTATTTACTAACTTGATAATATGTTTTAGACCTCGAGCAAAATAGATGGTAGGAACCGCACGATTGTTTGTATTGTTGCATAGTCAGCTCATGGCCATACTTAGTTCAAAGTTCTGAAGATTTTAAGCCCATTCCATTACAGCATTGAAATATTCCCACCTTATACTACTCGATCCTCTCCAATTACAGACGTACTGGGAAGTGTGCTCAGTACTAGCGTTCAAGTGAAATTACCCCTGAAGTAAAAAGAAATACCTGCCATTTTCCTCATATGTATCAATCCTGCCGCCATCACTAAAATCCCTTTCTCGGTCAATATGAGGTCAGACACACGTCACACTCAATAAATGTAATCTGGGTCGTATCGAGGGTCATGTCACCTGCTTTATGGACGACATTAATCTTTTTACGATAACCTAGGTGCACTTAGCACCATAGCCTATCTTAAATCATTGTCTGAATTTCTAGGTTGCCACTCTCGACATCGCGATCTAATTCTACTGCAGCTGTGACCTTCATAGAACATGGTAACTTTTGATGTCTGTAAATTAAGAAAGGTCTATAGTGAAATTGTATTATTTGTATGTGGTGCAGGAGCTAATGATCGTTTATTAATTTATTATTTTTTTTCTTTTTTTTTGCGAAGATCCTTAACCTCTATAACGTCTTTGATTTTGAGTTTTTTTTCCTCCAGCCGGTTGCCATCTACTGTTCTACACTAATGTCCTGAGCCTCTCTTATAAAATGAAGACATAGCTAAAATGTTTGTTTCGAAGGCACAGCTGACTTGGTGGTTAATGGGTGTTTGTTCTACATTTCAAGAGGGGTCATCGACAGCGTGTGAAAAAAAAGGGTCGGTTACTGATATATGTTTGTATTGTATTTCACGAAGTTGAATCGATGATGCAAATGTAACTGTATTGACACATTGTCATAAATTTGCAACTTATGGCATTACATTGCTTCAAGGTTGACATGATAAGCTGTATCCATGGTGTCCTTCAGCATAGCTCGCTGATTGTAATACCTATATACGGTTCTACTACTACAAGCCCAAAGTATCACACGTCTTCACTGAACTTTTAAACGCAGTTCTTGTAGATTTTTTTGAATATCATGTAACATATACTTTACTCGAAAAACTAGTCCATCTATTTTGCATAACATTCATGACGATATTTTCATTGCATACACACTGATGCAGACTTGACCAGAAAGGACCTCAGCACGAATGAGATATCGAGCCATACACACGAATATATAAGATTTTGGCTTTATACAGAGCAAGTGGTACATTTATGTGTACATGCAATTAGTAGGAAATACGTTATTCTATTTAAACATTTAGTTCTGTATTTTTCACGTGAATGAACATATTAAAGCCTTAGCTGCATCCGATTCACGTTTTGAACTTAAAGCGTGCACATCGCTGGCGACTTCGGGGAGGGGTACGAACGAGTCTGGGCATTTTGCAGCCAGGGACCTCGGAAGACAGACAATATTTGCTGATTCAACCAACACTACTACATTTTAATATTCTCCAAAATTAGGTCAAGTCCTTTTTTTAGATTTTGATCAAATTCACTGATATTTGATTAAATGATTAAAAGTATTTTAATAATGATACCGTTAATCTCTGGAATTTCAGAGTAATTACAGAAACGTATTTAACCCCTTGACTACCTATGGTGCCGGATATATCCGGCGCCATATTGAATTACCATATACCTTGAGTGCCGGAAATATCCGGCACAGTTAAAATAGGCGTATTTGCTTCGTTTTTGTTGCTAAAAATCCCGTAATTTCGGCGTCGGCACGCAGCGCGACTAAGATTGATGTATTCCGATCTGGCCTGAATGTGATTGCGCCCCCGTATGTCCAAGTATGGCCAAAATCCGGAAGCAAATGACGTGACCCATGACCTCGACCCTGAAAGGTCAGGCTGATCACAGAAGCGTCGTGCTGATTGTTTACAGTTTTAAGAAGTACGGACGATCGCGAAGATGTTTATGGTTTGTTTTTTTTAATGAAATGAAATGTTTATTTATTGAAAATAAATGATTTATATGTAAATATGTTCTATTAACAGCAATATTCGTGAATGAAACTAGAAGAAATACAATTTTTTACTATAAGCCAGTGAAATTTTATAGCAGCCATATTATCAATATGACTGGTCACATGACTGGTCATTCGTTTGGTCATGTGATATGTTGTTCCCTAAAATGTATTTTTTAATATTGTGAATTATTTTTTGATAAATCAGAACCATTTGAGATGCATGTTTCTGCAAGGAAGACATAAAGCAGGTGTTTACAAATATAAAATGTGTTGATTTTCAAATACAGAATCATGTCAGATGCTGATGTTTGTGGTTCATTTACTCTGCCTTTTGTGAGAAAAATCTTAAATAGGTACATCTATAAATAAAGTAAAGAGTAGTTATTTTTATTATTACATATATATATAAAGACAATGCCATGAAAATTGCAACTGTATTCAAATTTTCGTCATTTAATGGATTGAAAAAACGTCCTGATGCTTCAAATATTCATATTCTTTGCCAACTCTGGTCACATGATGTGTCATGTGATCAGTCACGTGACCTGGAAATACAAAACCTATGTATGAAAAAGTAGAAAATTTCATGCTGATTCAGAAAATATATGGTTTATAGGTACTTACTTAATTTTTACTCTAAGCAGTGTTCATGCAATGACCACACCCAAGATTTTATCAATATTTACATAAGGGGCCTGGTATATAGGAATACATCGGCGTTGGTAGTCAAGGGGTTAAGAAAGAGGCCTAATCATTTTTTTTTTGTATGGATTGCGTGGTTCATATGTAGAGAGTCATTTTGAATATCTTTATCTCTGAACTTGCCAACATAATCTGAATGAGTTAGATATCAAATTATATTGTTAAAGACTTTTACGTTACGACTGAAGGACACATTACTAAAAACAATACTGAAAACTATCCACTGTATGTTGTATTTTTGAAAACCAGAGTATAAAAATAGTTTGCGAATTAGCAGGGCAAGAATAATGCAATAAAATAGCGAAATGAAACAAATTTGCAAAATATTATGAAGAATTGGAGCCTTTGCCGATCACACGTAAAATGTGACTGCATCATAAATTCAAGGAAGTGGCATTGTGACGTTTATATTATACTTTGACGTATTTCAGCAAACGCTGATCCAGCTATAAAGAAGAATTTATGCAAAGAAATTAATCTCTTGAAATCCATTTGCTCCAATCAAAATGTCGTCTCGTTATTGTGTTGTGTCTGATAATGATTTTTTGTCTTCTTCCATCATTGTTGTGGTCGCATGAAACTAATAAATCTAAAACTTACCAATTGCTTGACTATTAATGTAAGTTTTAAATGTATTACTGTTCCAGGCGACCACAACAATAATGGAAGAAGACGAGAATCTTTATCACACTCAATAGTTGTTTTTTAATCAAGCCCCGAACATTTTTCGTTTTCACAATTATCTGTCAACGGAAAAAAAAGAAAACATCACAATTATTTAGCTTGAAAATAGTATTATTATTATTTATTGACAAAAAAATATATAAAAAAATGTGGGTGAGATATACTCACCTATCAAATCAAATACTTTTTAATGAGGACCAGCACTACGCATTGTTATCACCACAAAAAAAAGATGACGGACTATACTTACACCTCGGAAAGTTTAGATATCTTAAGTCTTGCGAGAATTTGTCAGTTTTCGAAATGTGTTGCATGAAGGCGTTTTTTGTCAAGTCGTCAGGGCCGAGGCATGAAACATCGCTAGGAAAGACGGAACTAATATCGTTGCTGTAAAAACACTCAAAGGTAAGGTTCATTTGATATAAAGGGAATGAATCTTAGATATCTTTCAGAGTTACTTAATAAAAAGAGATCAATTTAGGTGAGCAATATTACAAGAAGATATTTAATAGTTACACTTCAAATGAGAGAGGTTTCTTCTAATAAGTAGCCTCTGATTAATTCATCATGCAAAGCTCAATGTTCATTTGCTCTGGACGGGACTTTAATAAGTAAATCGTCAAGTAAATCTGTTTCATCTCCCAAATTCGATAGGCCGCGCATTTGTTTATTACGGCACCCTTCTTCAAGTCGTTAATATCCTTTTGATTTATGACCATACGTATTCAGTCATAGCATCGAAGTTTACGTCAAACTAGCGTGAAAAGTCGTTAGAAAGCGAGTGTTAAATGGAAGCCTTACAATTTAGGTACAGGCCCGTCATGAAGGAGCACAATCCTCAATTGCCTCTAAATTGCATAAGACATAAAACAGAAACATATCTTTGCAGGCAAGTTTTTTGTTTTCTTTTTACCTTACCTTTTAACCTTGGACGTCTGAAAGTTCACTGAGTAATCTGTTGACAATACACTGCACGTTATATGTACTTGCGCAGAGATGTCAAAATAATGATGAAACATCGACATATGCCGAACAAGTTTACGTCCATTAAAATCTTTAATTTAGATCGTAAAAAAATTATCGTAAATATTAATGATTAATATCAATAAATAGGTCATCTCGTTGCTTGGTTGCTGTACTGACTCTGGTAAGAATGGGAGTTCCGTCACTTCAAAAACTAAGTGTATAACTGCGACAATAATGGGACAGTGAAAAACCAAAATAATTCATATCTTCTAAAACAGCACCTATTAGAAAGGTTTTACGCCAAACGGTATTGTTCCCTGACCTCTTTACTTAGGACGGTGAATTCCAATGAGATCGAGAAATTACTGAATTTTATCTATCACTGCTTCACATTCAATTAATCTTTCACAATAACACCTTTATTTCAGAACCATTGTGCATTTTATCGGAGTACATGGAACTCGGCAACCTCAAGAATTATTTGAGAAAATTCACTGAAAAGAGCGCTTCACACGCTAACCGGCAGGATGACAATCAAGCACCTTCAAGCGATGACCTATTTACCTATGCCCATTAAATTTCTATGGGAATGGAGTATATTTCTTCGAAGAAGGTAAGGAAACGTTGTAATTGCGATTTTGAGGTAGAATAAAACTTTGTTTTCCATGGTAACTTACTGTAACGTCAACCCTCTCAATTTACGTTGACATGAAGAGCAGTTTACTCTAAATCGAAATAATTTTTAAGCCAGCTGATATTCTCACTTTCTTTTATCCATATTCTCCCGAAGTGCGTACATCGAGATATCTCAGCTAGCAATATTCTCCTGAGTAAACATAACGTTTGCAAAATCTCTGGCTTCGGATTATCTAACAAAGTTGTCAATGAACAACAATACAATCTGAAGACAAAGGTGAGCAAAGTCAATATAAAAGTTTTTTAGGTTTCAAACATGTCTTTCTCATCTCTCCTTTATATGTCAAGTTATGAGTTCACACTTGATGCATTCTAGGAGCGCGGACTCTCTAATAAAAAGTCAGAGGTAGTTTGTTTAAGATTGATCTGAAACGCAAAATCAAATACTCATGTGTGATTTATTACTATATTGAATCATAGCCAAGTATTTGACGATAATTGACAGATACCTTGTTGCAAAAAGATGTATTCGTTTGATTGTTTCTGCAATTTTGGGATCACGCTTTAGAAAAGTGTTCATGGACTGCCAGCTTTCGATAACACAGCAAGTATTATTTAGGGCAATACGTGTTACCGATTTACAACAAGAATACGTCATAAGACATTTCTGTACCCATCATATATAAAACGTTTCTGTTTAAATGGTTTGACATTACGTAAGTCATTAATTTGCCTCTAGGGTCGATTGCCAATTCGCTGGATGGCTGTAGAAACAATGAACGTGTCTGCTTTTACCACAAAAAGTGACGTTTGGTCATTTGGCGTTGTGCTTTGGGAAATTGTTACCATGGGTAAGTACGTTTTTCACCTTTCTACTTGATCGAAGACTTTTGCGTTCATTTCAGTCATTGATTTTGTCATCATATGGTAATAAACAAAATAATTGTCATGTATTGAGAAGAAGAGTTGGTTTGAAACTTTATTCAACTAATATTGATTCTTGATAAATTCACAAAGTCAACCTCGATATCTTAACAAATTTCATTAGGATTATTTTGTAGATTATATTTTTACCTTCAAAATAACTTGTGTTATATTGTTTTAGGGAACGACCCCTATGATGGGATGTTCAGCGAGGAAGTGACGTCATCTGTACAAAATGGCTATCGAATGCCAAAGCCACTGCAATGTGATAAAGAGTTGTAAGTTTATCGGCGTGCTTATTTACTTCTGTACTTTGATTAACTATTGGTACCTAATATGTTAAGTTCACTGCCATATTAGTCAAGCCTGAAATGATGAGCACAATGATCAGATCAACAGATCAATTATTTCGCTTCAGTGACTTACTAAAGGATTACCACTAATATAATGCATATATACTGCTTATTCACTAAAATGCAGAATTAGGCAGAATCTCAAGATTTCCTGGATTAAGGCTGGACGCCTTACCAATGCCCTTATTTCACGATTTGTTTAAGAAATAGATTGTCACCGACATTCATGAAAAAACTTACAATTATTCGCAGGTACGACATCATGTTGAGCTGTTGGGATGAGGACCCTATGATGCGACCTAGCTTCACAGAATTGTCGAGAAAGCTTGACAGAGCAGGAGACGACGGAAAGGCGATAGTAATTATGCAGTTTTATTTCAAAATGCTGATTTATAAGAATGATTCCAGTAGACGATTGTAAGGTAATAGTCGCAAAGATCTGTATTTTGATGATTTTGCAATTAAACACAAAATGCCAGGAGTGTATCTCTCTTCCATTGTCCACACAGATATATTTTAGCCCTCACCAGAAGGACCAACGAATCAAATAAACAAACAAACAAACAAGCAGGTTTTCTTGCAGTTTAAGTTTCTAAGTCGCCGTATTAAATTTAAAGTGTGACATACTTCAATCATGTCGAACCTTTTCTACCGTTACAACTTATTTTTTATATGTTTCATCCATACTTATAGATTCACATTGACGTAGACGCGATTGAACCGATTGTTACCAGCCCAAATCTACCCGATGAAGGAGAAAGAGGTTGATTATGAGCTGAACCTTTTCTCAAACGAAATGGACAGCTTTTGAGGAGCACAGGATCTTGGAATCAAGCGAACGTTTGCAGGGGAAAAGAACCTTATGTTACAAAAGCATTAGGTGCATAATGTCAAAATACTAAATATTTTCAAAATTTGGAAATTTAACCGGGAGTATCAAAAACCAATTCAAATTTAGATAAATTATTAGAGCATCTAAGCAACGTAATTAAAACCTTAACAGTTTATCAGTGTAAACTAGGAATGCGTGATGCAGTATATCAACGTCATATTTGTATACCATATTTTCGCGTTCGCGTTGCGAGTTAATTAGAGAAGGCAACATTAGATTCAAATGCTACATTTTCATGCGAAGAACATGTGTTTTCCGATAAACCTGTCAATCAGATCAATGTATAGTTGCCTGGCGCCAAGACAGCAAAATACTGCATTTTTCGCTTTAAATTTATTTCTTACAAGCATCTATTGTGAATAATTGACTGACAAGTATCTGTTGCGATGTTTTTTCTGGGATATATGATGTACACGTACTTGGTCCTAATACTTGCTATTAGTAGTGGTCTCCATACAATTGTAACATGTTTTCACTCGGTCTGTATGTCCTCTAGAAATTAAGCAAAATGAAAAAATAGAGATCGATTCTGAGCTATGGAGATGTAAAAGAAAAACAGCGTTTCATAATATGGAATCTGCTGTTTTTTATATGTTTTGAAATGAAAGATGTCGTGATTCCACAGGTTTTAAATAATAATTATACTTACTCTATCATTGCATTGCTAGAGTCTTTCTAATAAAGATAATAACAAAAGTCTATTTGAATGCTAACTATAGCACGAGATTTAAGAAGTATAAAATTACATATCCAGTTATTTTAGGATCAATCTCCGCCATTTTTAAACAGGTACATATAAACATATATTTAGACTGAGCAAATTTTCTAGAATAAAAACATGAAAACACGATCCGCTGTCTTCTTGTTCTTGTTCAACGTATGTTAAGTTTCCAAAATTTAAAGCGATCATATCGCGCCATTAGCGTTGTTCACCGAATGTAAAGAAAGCGCTGAGTCTCTTTTATCAAACAGATACATTCACTTCTTGAGTTTTTTGCTAGTCATGGTATTCACAGTTAGTTACCTTTTGAACGATAGGACCATAAGTTTGCATTTTATACAAAATTTTGTTTTCTCGCTGAGCATTTTACGAACGTTATAATCGGAGCCGTTCAATAACCTTTACTGGAAAAAAGAATGCAACTATAAAATTGATTAAGGCATATCAATTATCTTATGTACTACAATGAAATTTTTAATTTTGTTACTTTTATATTTGGAAAATATTAATAAAAGATCGTGTCTCAATTGTATAATAAATCTGGTTATCTTTCAGTATAGAGGAACAAATTTCATTTATAACTTCTTAAAATTAGAACTTACTCGTCAGTTGTTGCAGCGTTCAGATATGTACAAGTAACACGATTGGAACTAAATTGGGATAATTGGATGAGAGTAATTTTGATGAAAGTTTGATGAAATCGAAATTTTTACAGCTTAAATTTTACAAAATGATAGAATACTGTAAAAAGTAAAAAAATGTTTCCATCGAACAAAATAACAAAAACACGTCAATTATTGTATATCCATTAAACCGTATTCATTTCTATGAAAAGGTGGTATTTTTTTGTAAATGTCATAAAAAAACTAGACAAAATGCTTAAATTTGTGTAATTAATGACTTTGAGTCGGGGCACTTTTAAAATGTCCCTTACTTTTTCGTCAATTTGGGGCTTAAAAAACACTAAATGTAGTCAGGGCACTTTTGAAATGACCCTGACTAACTAAACCGTAAATCCATCGAAAAACTTCATTTTGGTTGGGGAAAAGTAACAAATCGAGATTAAAACTAGTATTTCAGTACCACAGAAAGCATAGACAATTTCGCATATTTTCATTCAATTATAAATATTGTTCATAAGTATTGAACAATATTGCATTAGATGCAGTCATGCAATGATTCTTACTCATAACATCAGCGCAACATCGCAAATTTTGAAAAAATTTTAAAGATGGTTAGTAAATATGGTGTAATATTTAACAAATTCCTTAAATTTTTGAGAAATTGTGCCAATCCAATTATCCCAATTTAGTTCCAATCGTGTTAAGTGTCTGTTTATTGTGATAAGATGCTATTGGTGAAAGATTCCCGCGCCTTCTGTGAACAATAAAGTGACTACGATTTTCAAGTTCGAATGTTGATGCCTCTATAACCACACTCTTATCCTTGACATCTTATCGGTGGTGTTAATCTGAAACTGGTGAGTAAGGTTATTGCCGAGCCTTAACTTTACGATTTCTTCCGCTTTTAGTTGTAAGGTACCAATTGCTCGAGACTCATAATTTCAGGTATTTTACTGAGGCTCAATTCAAATAAAATTTGGTCTTGGTCCCTTACACATTCTCACTTTCTACCGCTGCAAACGAAAATAGGTTCAGGTACGGGCTAATGTTTCAGTGAGAACTTTGACTGCATAGTCACCTGACAAGACCATGTGATCAGCACATTTGTACAGTAGTGGCAAGCTCGGAATTTAGGTGACGAAATAGCGAACGTTGAAGTTGTTTGCATGGCTTCACTTTTAAGTCTTCTACTGTGTTCTACTATCATGGTTTTAAGTGGTGGAATGACGATAATCGTCTATGATTTTTTTATTCACAGATGTGATCTGGTGACCATAGTGACATTTGGCATGTTCGGAAATGATTCAAAATTAAATGATTTTTCATTTTTCATTCAATGTCGAAATAGGATGCTTGGTTCGGGAAACTATGCAGGTAAAATGACTCCATGTGCATACAAAATCTAAATTCGAAGATAGCTCTCAAGTTCGAAATAAATTCAACGCAATCACTGCACTGGTACTATTGACCAATGATAGCCATGCTTACCATAGCCCATACCTGACCCTACTTTCGCTTGAAGCGCAGCTGGCGGTAGAAATTGATCAGCGAAAAAAACTAGAAAATTATATGTCATGATGCCCCCATTGCTTACTTGTTTAACTTCTTTCGTTTCACAATCATGTCCTGCGGATGACCTTTCAGTTTTGTTGATTAGCATGTTAAAAATGGAAATTAATAAAATAGTCTGAAAATTGAAAGATAACTTATCTCAGTGAACACATTCTGACTGTTGAATGGGTTTTTGTCTTTAGTGAGAAACTGTTGTTTTGACCGTACTTTAGTTAGCATTGTTGCTGCCGATTTCATTGTTTTTATCACTAAAATTTAATGTGCCTTCAGTGATTTATATTCGCTGGTTAGAAAGATAAAACTCTCTCCCACAAAGACCTTCAGCTCTGTCATACAGTACTCTTCTCATGTTAATGCTATGCTCACAATCGTGGTGATTACAGACATAAATTAAGATTATGTAAATCCTTTATATTCGTATAATGTAATGTTTGCTAGCACGCTGTGATCAACTGAATGATTACTAGAGCATACGCTTTCAAAGACGTTAAGCTTCCTTCGTATGATGTGTGGGTGGAATGAGCAATTTTAAGCAGAAAGCCACAGAAAATTAAGGATGAATAATTTCCGTGAGCATTTGTAAGTGTTAACAAAATGGGAGTATATATATGTGAAAACAAAACAAAGGAGGTGACGAGTTTTAGTATCACAGCACAGATGAGCAGTAACAGTTATTTGTAGTCAGACAGAAAGTCCCGGTTGAGTCCCATGTTTAGAAAGTCAAGATGGTCAATGACCTTCAGGTAATCCTTTTCGCGTTCACATCAAGTTCTGTATCTTGCCTTCTTCAAAACTGCTACACGAGTTCCTTGATACAGTGTCCTGGTTTGCTGAAATGTTCACCAGTTGGTTTGTATATGATACTGTCCTGTATGTCGAATGTGTGGTTATTCATCCGTTTTCCCAATGACTGTCCTATTTGGCCTATGTATACTGCTTTTGGGAATAGTTTGCCGGTGATGACGTAAATAACATTGCTTTAATCACAGAGATGGGATTCCCTGTCGACATGGGATGCTTGGTTCGGGAAAATATGAGAGTAAAATGACTCCATGGGCATACGAAATCTAAATGTGAAGAGATTTCCAATTTTGAAATAAAATTCAACTCAATCACTGCACTTGTACCTTTAACCCACAGCAGCCATGTTTACAAAAGCCTATACCTGACAATATTTTCGTTAACAGCGCAGCCAGCGGTGGAAATTGGTCAGAGAACAAACTAAAAATGATATGTCATGGTGCCCACATGGCTTATTTGTTTCACTTCTTTCGCTTCACAATCACGTCCTACGGATAATCATTCATTTTTATTGATATGCATGTTAAAAATGGTAATCAATCATTTAACCTGCAAATTGAAAGATAACGTATCTTCATGAACTTATTTTGACTGTACAATGGTTTGTTTTGGTCTTTAGTGAGAAACTGTTGCGTTGACCGTACTTTCGTTAACAATGTTGCTGTCGATATCACTTTTAAGATAAAATTATTAACTGTATACGGCTTTTGGGCATTGTTTGCAGATGATGGCGTAAATGATAATGTTGAATCACAGGTGAAATTTCTTTGTATGGTATGTTGTAGCTGTAGTTTTGTTTATATCAGTGCACGGTTTACATCTTGCTTTCTGGCATTGGAATTTACCTTTGTCATGTTCGCCAACGGCTCAAAAATAAATGATTTTTTCGTTTTCCATTCAATGTCGACATGGAATGCTTGGTTAGGGAAGCTATGAAGGTAAAATGACTACACAGGCATACGAAATCTAAATTCAAAGGTAGCTTCCAGTTGGAAATAAATTCAACGCAATGACTGTACTTGTATCATCGACCAATGATAGCCATGATTATAAAAGCCTTCACCAGACCCTATTTTCGTTAGAAAAGCAGAGCAGCCAGCGGTAGAAATGGGCCAGGGAACCCAATTTGAAGATATTATGTCATGATACCTCTATGGCTTACTTGTTTAACTTCTTTCATTTCACAAAACTGTTCTACGGATGACCATTCAGTTTTGTTGATATGCATATTAGAAATCGAAATAGATCGTACAATCTGCAAACTGAAAGATAACGTATCTTCGCGAACACATTCTGACTGTTTAAAGGTTTTGGTCTTTATTGAGAAACAGTTGTATTAATCGTACTTTTGTGTGCAATCTTCCTGTAGATGTCATTGTTTTTATCAATAAAATTTATTGTGCCTTCCGTGCTTCATATTTATTGGTTAGAAAGATAAAAAACCCTCTGTACCACAAAGACTTTCAGCTGTGCACTACAGTACACTTTTCATATTAATGTTGTGGTTACTGTAGTAATAATTACTGAAATTAAATTATATCAGTTAGAGTATATCAGTCCATTATATTCGTATAATGTAAAGTAGCTAGCACGCTGTGATCCAACTAAGTAATTACTTGAGCATATGCTTTCAAAGACGGGCAGTCACCTTCCTCAGATGCATAGATGGAATGAACCATTGAAGCAGAACGCTATAGAAAATACAGAATGAAAAATGTCCTCGAGCAGGTTTAAGTGTTAACAAAGAGGAGAGTATGGGTGTTAAACTTAAAGAAGCTGACGAGTTTTAGTGTCAAAACACAAATTGACAACAACCCATACCAGACCCTATTTTCGTTAGAATGGCAGCGCGGTCAGTGGTATGAATGGATCAGTGAACCCAATTAGAAAATCCTATGTAATGATGCCCCAATTGCTTACCTGATCAACTTCTTTCGTTTCTCAAATATGTTCTGCGGATGACCATTCAGTTTTATTGATATGCATGCTAAAAATAAATACTAATAATATAATCTGGAAATAACTCATCTCCGTTAACACATTCTGACTGTTGAATGTTATTTTGTCTTTATTGAGAAACTGTTGTGTTACCCGTACTTTTGTGAGCAATGTTCCTGTCGATATAATTCGTTTTGTCGATAAAATATATGATGTGCTTACTGTGTTTCATGTTCGCTGGTTAGAAAGATAAAAAAACCTTTAAACCACAAAAACTTTCAGCTCTGCCATACAGTTAATTCACTTCTCATATTAACGCTGTGGTTGCTATCGTGGAAATTACTGAAATTAAATTCATTTAGATCACGTATGTCCATTATGTCCGTATAATGTAAGGTTTGCAAACACGCTGTGATCACCTGAATAACTGACCAACTGGGATGCTTTGTTTGGGAAACTATGGAAGTAAAATGACTCCGTGAGCATACACATGAAATTTATATTCGAAGGTAGCTCCAAGTCGGAAATCAATTCAACTCGGTCACTGCACTGGTACTATTGAAAAACGATAGTCATGATTACAATAGCCCATACCTGACCGTATTTTCGTAAGCAGCGCAGCCAGCGGTACAAATTGGTCAGTGAACCAACTTAGAAAAGTTTATGCAATGATGCCCCGTGTCTAATTTCCTTAACTTCTTTCGTTTCACAATCGTATCGAACGTGATCTTGTATGTTGTAGGTGTTGTCATTTGGTCCAGTTATAGCTGTAATTAGTTTGTGTTAGGGCAAAGTTTGCATCTTGCCCTATGGCATTGGAATGTTCCATCTGTCTAGTGGGTGGTGCATCCTGGTCAATTACTGCTGACTATCGGCTGTTATCTATTGTTTCAGATTATGTTGTCGTCTGTAGGCAATGTAGGGTTTTTCGGTGATGATGTCCCGTTGAGTTGTACCTTCTTCTATGATAGGTTTTGGGTTATTATCTTCTGTAGGCCTTCAATTGTGGGTTGTTGGTGACTACCAATGGCACTCTGTGTTTATTGCCCTTTTGTGCCGGTTCCGAGTTTATTTGCTCATATCTTGACGGCCCTTTAGCATATTCGACCATAATTTTGCGGTGTTGAAATCTGACCTGAGATCTGACCTTTAAACGACCTGAGTGAAGATAAGTAACGCCCACAGTATATAATTTACCGATGACCTCATTTGTATTTAGAAAAGGTCTAACAAACATGACATCCGTTAGTTATTAAATCCGTTCTCCTAAAGTATACAGTACAACACACGCCATCATGAATGTGTACACTGGCACGTTTATTGAATTATCAACATTGCATATCAAACCTTCCCGGCACCAGGCAAATTGGGCCTCCTAACTGTCTGTTAATGCGCAAACGTTTTCTCGTGATCGTAACACTACAGTAGTCTGTGGTAAAATGGAGAATATCGGCGACACATCGACAAAGCAAGTCATAATTTCAAACTATTTATTATATTTTGAATTAATGAAATAATCTGATGAAGCGAAATGCATGTACCAAAGGAAGCTATGGAACTTTCTTTGATATTGTACATATTGGCTGTGTCATAATTTACTATTATGTGATCAGGGAAAGGCTTGGTATATAACATTAAACATCACACAGATGTCATGATGTAAACATAGATTGTGAGAATGTAAGAGACACAAATCAAAATGACCGCCCTCTTGCCCTTGTATCACTACGAAAAAACTAATATTGTTTTTCGGTACAAAAAATGTTAAGAAAATAAGACTTTTATTTATCAATATTAATAATCAAAACTTCTTTGTGTTGAAAAAAAATTATGAACAGTTTGTAAAGACAATAAACACCAGAGAGAAAGCAATATTGATAGTTGGTGGATAAAAATACATACTAGCGGGATATTATTGACGCCGCTACATACAATCAAGAAGACATTGAACATGTGCTTCAGACGGAAATTATAAGTTCACTCATTCTATTTTTTCAGAATAATATAAGCTAAAGCGATCGATTTCATTAATATATAAGACCTTTTGTCACTAAAGAGGTAAATATAATGAGTTTAGCTCATTTAAGTAATAATGTAATATATCGTACCTTAAAAATACAGATCCGCTGCGTAAAGTAAATGTTTCTGGGACAAGCGGTCTGTCAAAACATTACCAGTCCTCCAAACACGACATGCCATTTCCATGTGTAAAACGTGACTTGTGTGTGATCACAAACCATACGGATGTTTTCAGGGAGAGCATACATATTTTTAGTGACGTTGTGTACCGTACCGCTTTTTTTTCATCCGTGGATTTAGGGAGGTTTGTTAGGAACGTTTCCCTCTTCGATTAATTAAAATAAAACCATGGAAAACGGCCATTAACTTGTTAAATGGACGACGTAACTTTGCTCGATTCCGATATGATTCGGGCATGGGTCGGGGGTGTCAATGACCATAAAGGGAAACTCTTGGCTACTACCACCGGGGTACTACCTTCAGTGCACTTTGAATCTCACATTGGCAAACCTAACTTTAATTGTTTGACAGTAAGGTGATGAAAATCTTTGTCCTCGGTCGTGACGTGTCTTTAATGGTTTGAAGTCAAAGTACCGAACAAAGAAATGACGTTCGGTTGCTTGATAATGATCTCAACGCTCACATGCAAAGAGAAGCACTTGCTAACTTGGGAATTATTCAGTTGTACTATTTCTACTTCATGTAGGTTCAACAAACATTGTCCGACGTGGAGTTGTTTTGTCGAACACTACATGTGAGTATGTAAGTGTAAAATTTCGCACATGACAGGAGACGTAAAATACTCTAACGTAAGGAAATGTATACAATGACAACATGATAATAAACTAATTAAGTGATAGAGAAATGTTAAGACCCTTCTTGTTAATGTTTTAATTTCACCTACACTTTTTTACCAACTTGGTAGTCTGTTTCAGACCTCGAGCAAAAAAGTAGGAACCGCACAATGGTTTGTATTGATACATAGTAGGCTCATGGTCATTCTAAGTGCAAAGTTCTGAAGATTAAAAGCCCATTGCATTACAGCATTGAAATATTCCCACCCTATACCACTCGATCCACTCCAATTATTGACGTACCGGTATGTCTTATGGTTAGTACTGGCGTTCAAATGAAATTACCCCTGAATTAAAAACAACGACCTGCCATTTCCCTCATATATATCAATGCTGCCCCAATCACTAAAATCCCTTTCTCGGTCAAACTGACGTCACACACATGAACATTCCATAAACATAATCTGGGTCGTATCGAGGGTCACGTCACCTGGCGTTTGGACGATATTAATCCTTTTTACGATAACCTAGGTGCACTTAGCACCATAGCCTATCTTAAATCATTGTCGGAATTTCTAGGTTGCTACTATTGACATCGCGATCTAATTCAACTGCTGTGACCTTCATAGAATATGGTAACTTTTGATGCCTGTAAATTAAGAAAAGTCCAAAGTGGAATTGTATTATTTGTATTTGGTGCAGGAGCTAATGATCGTTTATTAATTAATTAATTAATTAATTAATTAATTAATTAATTAATTAATTAATTAATTAATTAATTAATTAATTAATTAATTAATTAATTAATTAATTTATTAATTTATTTATTTATTAATTAATTAATTAATTAATTAATTAATTAATTAATTAATTTATTTATTAATTAATTAATTAATTAATTAATTAATTAATATTTTGCGAAGACCCTAATCCTCTATAACGTGTTTTATTTTCAAAAGTTTTCTCCAGCCTGTTGCCATCTACTGTTGTACACTAATGTCCTTAGCCTCTCTTATAAATTGGAGACATAGTTAAATTGTTTGTTTAGAAATCAGGGCCAACTTTGTGGTTAATGGTTGTTTTTCTAAATTGAATAGGGGTCATCGACAGCGTGTGAAAAAAAAATGGTCGTTTACTGATGAATGTTTGTTTCGTATTTCACACGGTTGGAGTTGAGTCGATGATGCAAATGTAACTGTATTGACACATTGTCATAAATTTGCAACTTATGGCATTACATTGCTTGGGGTTAGGCATGATAAGCTGTATCTTTGGTATCCTCCATTTGTCGCTGATTGTAATACCTATATACGGTTCTACTGCTACAAGCCCAAAGCTGTCAACAAGTCTTCACTGAACTTTTAAACGCAGTTCTTGTAGAATTTTTTTGGATATCATGTAACATATATTTTACTGTAAGAACTAGTCCATCTAATTTGCAAAAAATTAATGACGATATCTCCGTTTCATACACACTAATATAGACTTGACCAGAAAATGACCCCAGCAGGAGCGACACATCGTGCCTCACGCAGGAATTTACATATAAGATTCTGTCATTATACAGAGCAAGTTGTACATTTATGTCTACATGCAATTAGTAGGAAATACGTTATTCTATTTAAACATTTAAATCTGTACTTTTCACGTGAATGAACATATTAAAGCCTTAGCTGCATCCGATTCACGTTTTGAACTTAAAGCGTGCACATAGCTAGCGACTTCTCGGAGGAATTTGGACGAGTCAGGGCATTTTGCAGCCAGGGACCGCGGAAGACAGACAATATTGCTAATTTAACCAACACTACTACGATTTAATATTCTCCAAAATTAGGTCAAGTCCTGTTGTAGATTTTGATCAAATTCACTGATATTTGATAAAATGAGTAAAAGTGTTTTAATAATGATAACGTTAATCATTGGAATTTCAGAGTAATTACAGGAACTTATCTACAAAATAATCATTTTTTTGTATGGACTGCATTATTCATATGTAAAGAGTCCCTTAATTATCTTTATCATTGAACTTGCCAATATAATCTGAAGGAGTTAGATATCAAATTGTATTGTTAAAGACTTTTACGTTCCGATTGAAGGACACATTTTTAAAAACAATACTGAAAATTATTCACTGTATGTTGTATTTTTCAAAACCAGTGTATACAAATAGTTTCCGAATTAGCAGAGCCAGAATAATTCCAATAAAATAGCGAAATAAAACAAATTTGCAAAATACTATGAAGAATTGGAGCCTTTGCCAACCATACGTACCAACCATACATGTCACTGCTTCATAAATTCAGGGAAGGGGCATTGTGACGTTTATATTATTCTGTGACGTATTTCAGGAAACGCTGATCCAGCAATAATGAAGAAATTCTGCAAAGAAAATAATCTCTTGAAATCCATTTGTTCCATTCAAAATGTCGTCTCGTTATTGTGTTGCACTGTGCCAAAATTGAAGAATCCATTAAGGATTCTTCTGTATTTTGTTCTGGATACTTCAAGAATCCACCAAAATACTACAATATTCATTATGTATTCTACCGGAATCCACTTGCAATCATGCAATGGATTCTGTTGGATACGGAACATTTTTAAGAATCCATTGTACAATCCATTGCAGGATTCAAGTGTAATCCATTATTTATATAGTATATATATATATATATATATATATATATATATATATATATATATATATATATATATATATATATATATATATATATATATATATATATATATATATATACACTAACACATCAACACAATGGGTACTCTTTTTACAAGTGAAGACACCAATGTAATGATGCTTTCTACAGCAAAATAGAGTACATATTGCATATGAAAACTACTTCAATTAAGATACACAAATCCAAGATCACTGTAAATCATTTCTTCTTTATTCCAAAGGAATGTTTAAATCTTAGTAAAATAAATAAAAGGCAATATAAAGCATTAAGTAAACTACATTGATTAAAACAATACACAAAGAAAACCATTCAGAACAAATTTAATAATAATTCATACAGTCACTTTCAAATATTCCTGGGCCTAACAGGGAGAAATACTTACTACTGTCATCCCTTTTGACCTATATACACAATTTTGAAGCAATCTGTGGACCTGTTTCAGAGAATGTTTTTCAGAAAATTAGAAAAATAATCTAAAATACATCAAACAACATAAAACCTGCTTAATTAAATTCCTATGGCAATTTTAAATGATAAAAAAATCATAGTTTCACGGCCAAATCAGTGAAAATAAAACCGAGCAAATCATGTGTCCCAAACAGCAAAATAGTAAAATTAAAGCCTTGTGAAAATTAATGCAGTTTACAGTATGTTGTAAATTTTGGCAATACGTTAAAATATATATATGTTAAGTATAATTCCTAGTTTATGCATATTTTACTTTGTGTCAATTGAAATGTGCCAGCTAATGACTGTGTAATTCACCAAATTAAAAGATCAACTACGTGTACCTTTAAATATAGGAATAAAAAAATCATGTCAAGAGTTTTTTGATTGAAAATGTAGCACTCAAGCTATCTACACAGAAAGAAAAGGCAGACACATGCCTGTAACAGAGGCTAACCATTACCTGTAACAGGCCCAGAGAAATAACATTTGTTACAAGACCAGTAAAAATCTGTCAGATTTTAGGGTTATGTGTAAATCCTGATTCATGGTGGTACAGGAATGTATACAATGCTGTAATTTCTGACTGTATCAAGACCTATGATTACAGCACTGAACCACCGGTGTGTATACAGTGGTGTGTCAGCTTTGAATTTACAGGACCTGAAAATTTGGATGGATTTTAGGTTGTAATGTGTTGTAAAATTGGCAAATTTTGATGATAGAAGCAGAAAGAAGCGTTATTGTTTGAACACTGAAAAATTTCAGACCCGGTTAGACATCTGTGTTCACAAAACTGTGTACAGGTGCTGTAACAGGTAGAAGTATAGCCATGTGTTGACAGTACTGGATACAGACCTGTGCACCAGCCCCTGATAGAACTCCTTCTGTGTTTCCTGACGCACACCTGTATCACAGTTTGTATCAGGGCCCGTGCAGGAACTGTCACAGAGGCGAATTTGTTTTGCAGTGTATGTTTAAATAACTCTTACGTATCACATACATGTATGTATACTGTTAAATCGTAGGTTTTGTTCAACTCATCAAAATCTTAAAAACTAGGAAAAATTGCTCTGAAACACACAATCTTGCAAATATTAGGACAAATTGATTACTGCTTACTTATATTATCCTAAGAGACCTGCATATAAGATTTCAAAGCAATCTGACAAGCTATTTCAGATAAATGTTTTGACAAGAAACAGAAAAATACCATCGATAACACGGTGTTCCTCACATTTGTTTCAGCATGAACACTGTATTTGCACCTTGATAAATTCCTGAGGACACAAAATCCAGATAGGTCAAAATGACAAAAGATGTACTTATAAAGTATTTGTAAGTTATGCCTTGGTTATACTAAACTTTGCAAGGTGTCAACTGATCTGTGCAAGCTAATGACTGCATATTTCACTAAACTTACAACACAAGGTCTGTGTACTACTAAAATTGAGAACAAATCAATTGTTGACCAAAAAAGGGATGAAGGATAATTAAATAACTCTATTAGAAAAGCTATGCATCACTGTTCTGTCTCACACAATTGTCACTGAACTGTTTTTATAGGTTGCTCTCTCACTGGCTCTGCCATACCTCCTCTGCAGTATGTAGAGTCTTGAATTGGAGTCATTAAGCATTTAGCTGATTGAGTGTGTCTATCAAATTGTTTAATTGTCAGATTGCCAAAAAGGCCTAGAGGCACTTATCCTTCTATCTGTTGGGACCTCCTCATCAGACATCAGGTCTGCAGTTACATCATTACGGAAACCCCTCTCATCTGCATTGATCACTGCACTTCTCCTCTGTAAAATCTGTATAGAAATGATAAATGATGTTATTTAAAATAATGCAAAGAGTGAGATGAATTACGATGGTATAATTGTTTTCTACAACAGAGCAGAGTAAACGACAAAAACACGCATACTACCAATTTTAATGTCACCATTGCTGATTGATCACGCCAAAGTCGTTTCGATTTCTTCTTATTTCTAAAAGCGAAAGGGGGGCGGGGAAACTTTCGTACAATAGGGTGCCTCTTCCTACCTAGCGAGGTCAAATTTGGTGCGCGAAAATTCGACGGAAAAACACGGAAAATCATAGACGAAAATCTAAAAACAAATTACTCTCAATAAACACAGTTTCTCAGTTGTAGCAGAAATCCTGGCTATGGTAACAAAGTTACCTGAGGAGCAAAGACATGACGATAAATAAAAATACTAAGCACCGCAAGATGTTGCCAAACGCTACTGATGGTGTCCCCAAGCAAGCATTTACATCCGTAACGTGCTTCGTACCAACGGCAGAGCAATTAACACCTTTAAACAATAGCGCACGTGTCGCGTTTCCAGACCGGTGGGTAGAGGGACGGTGGTATAATACTTATAGGTCACTGTCATAACAATATGGTACATTTGATATTTTAAGATCATCTCTAGTATCATGACTTATTACTGATTTGAACATCATTATGTTGGTTTCCATTCCACCTATGCTTAAGAACATAAGGAAATTAATGTATCATTTTAACATTGGCATCCTTGTCCAAAGACCTTTTAGCACATCAGAATAGAACTGTCGATTTACATTACCCTCAACTAAAGTAGGTTTTGCTTTGTTAAATTTCATTTGAACCTATTTGTACATTATTACAATTATTGTGACAAAATAGTTGACATTGTGTATCTAATAGTAGATTGTGCTTATATTCATAACGCAAATAACTCTCAAGCCACACCCACCAAAAACTTCTCAGTTCTTGTCATTCCAAAAAAGAGCATGTGTACCAAATTGCATATACCAGTACAATCATCCCCAGTTACGTGCTTATCGAATTTCAAAGCAATCTGACCACTGATTTAGAGAAAATGATTTTTGACCATAAAACATGAACTATTACTCCAAAGTGTCGAAATATACTAATATGCAAGTTTCACCACAATTTCAACAAACTGAAAAAACCTTCATCCCAAGCAACCTGCCTACAATATTTCAAAGTGATCAGATGATTAGTTTCTGAGAAGGTTTTTGAACATCGACAACAATGGCCAAAACTACCCTGAAAATATAATATTGTACATAAAATGTCTCTATTCCCTTAAAAATGCCGATAAATCAACCAAGTTTCCATCGAAAATTAGAACTTTTCTTGACTGGCAGGATGGTAGAGGAGTTCTATAGAAACTTGGTTGATTTATAAGCATTTTAATGGAAGTAGACCTTCATCATCATGATTAGAATTTCACTTTCATCCAAAACCATGCATAAAAATTCAAAATTCAATTGAACGGGATACTTTTCAACATATATTATTTGCTGCTAAGTAAGCTAACTATCAGCTGCCAACAATTGTACCCTTAATTGGTACAGTGTTCTCGACAGAGTAAATTATACACTCTTTAATTTTTGTTAAACAATAAAATTCATTTTATCATAACGATTGCATCTATTATTATGCAAATAAGCCTCTACTCCATCAGAAAACTATTGGGAGAACACTAAGGTGTACACTGTTGCTACGAAAAGTACAGAAAACACCAGCAAATTTATTCCTCTGATAGTGATACAAAATTTTGAATTTTACCAATTGGATAACTGTCAAAAAATGACACAGATACTTGTGATGATATCGTTGTAGTCACGTGATTGTCACGTGGTCTGTACACGTAATTTCCTGTAACATTTAGTTCCTACATGGCTGCCGTCCAATAAAGAACATTTCTGTGGAACTCCGTCGTTGTCGACTGTCAATAACCCCTCCCCGGACATCACATAATGGCGACGAGGATATAGTTATTTAACATAACTATAAAAGACCGTATGCAAGTAACTTTTGCGAGATTTAGTGATTTTACAGCCATGTTTTGAGTGTATGAAAATGCCAGAAAGAGAGTCTACCCCGTGACCTTGTCCGGACTGCCAGGAGTGACGGGATTTGACTGTGAAGGTGAACCAGAGACCCTTCAACAAAGGAGGGAGCGTTGGCTTCAGGAATTTGAACTGTTTGTCGCAGCGTCTGGTGTTTCAAATAATGCTCAGAAGCGTGCCTTACTTTCACACATGGCTGGAACTGGCATTAGAGACATTATTCGCACTAAATCTGCAGATGAAACTGGTGACGTCACTAACTGTGCAAAGTTCATAGATTGTCTGAATAAACACTTCCAACTAAAAAAAAAATTCCGATGGCGAGAGAGAAGTTTTACAGCGTAACTCCCATGTCCGGGGAGACGGTCGACAACTAGGTAATACGTCTAAAGACTCTACTGAAAGACTGTGATTTTCCCGAGACGGAAAAAGACAACCAGATAAGAGATCGTGTCTTACTCTACATCAGTTACAAAGTGCTGAAAAGTAAGCTGTATCGTGAAAAGGACTTGAACACTACTAAACTGCTACAAATCATACGGTCCTATCATGATGAAGATGCATTAGTTTTGGTGTCCAGTACTCACACTGCAAATGCAGTCAACGTCAGCTGTAAATGTACGCGTACTAAAGCCAAAATGGCAGACTTAACATGTTTCCGTTGTGGAAAGAGAGGTCACGTGCAACATGAATGTCGAGCCAGTACTGGCGGCAGTAGTACTCGCAAAGCCGAGCAAAGATCTGACCGCAGCTCTGTTTCCGATGTCAAAAGCCGGGACACAGAGCTGCAGACTGTCGTGCTGAGTGGGAAGACTGTCCGTCCAAAGACAGTGATAATAGCTGCAGTCGAGGCCGTGGTGCTAGCCGCAGTACACATGGGCGTGGACGTAGCTGTGGTGCAGGCGGACGCGGTAAACACAAAGTAGCTCAGACGACTGATGCAAACGCCGATGATAGCCATACAGACGTCGAGAGTGCTGATGGGAAAGCATACTATGCTTTCCGTGCTTCAAGTGGAAAGGATCTTACCGATGAAGGTATTCAAATCAAGAATCAACATGTGCCGGTTATCATCGACAGTGGTGCTACTTGCAATCTCATTGGTGAAAAAACAATTTCGCAAACTTGCTGAAAAGCGTGGTGTAAAAGTTAAAAATTGCAATAACAAAGTGTTCACGTATGGTTCTAGTAAATCGTTAGAAATAGTGGGCAAATGTGCTATACATGTCGAAGCACCCACTAAAAAGTAGTGGATTGCTGATTTCATAGTGATCAAGGCTGATCAGCCGATTTTACTGAGTCGTAGTACTTCTGTGAACTTGGACATGCTGAGAGTCGGAAATGTAAACCTTTGCACAATGAATTCAGTTTCTGCTAATAATCCTTCGCCAATTATTGCAGAATTGAGGAGGAAATATCCTGAGGTATTCACTGGGTTGGGTAAGTTAAAAGGCTACTAGCTCCATTTGCATATTGATGAGAATATCAAACCCATAGTCCAGTACCGGCCAATTCCTTTCAACCGCCGTGCTAAAGTTGTTGAACAACTTAAAGAAGTTGAAAAACTGGGAGTGATAGAAAAGGTTTCAGGTCCGACCTCTTGGGTCAACCCTCTTGTAACTGTTCAAAAGCCTAATGGAGATGATGTCAGACTATGTCTTGACATGAGAAAAGCAAATCAAGCCATTGTTAGGGAAAGACACCCTGTTCCCACCATGGATGAAACGTTAGAAGAAATTTCAGGGAACAAAGTTTTTTGCAAGCTTGATATGCATATGGCCTTTCATCAAATTGAACTCGATGAAAGTAGCAGGGATATTACAACTTTCTCAGGGCCCAACTCCTTGTATCACTACAGGTGTTTGGTTTTTGGTGTGAACATGGCGACTGAAAAATTTCAAAATTTAATCAGCCAGGTCTTGAAAGGTTGTGAAGGTGCGCATAACATACATGATGATATTAGGGTAGTAGCTGAGAATTATTGGCAGCTGTATGCCAGAGTTGAGACAGTGGTCAAGCGATTTAGTGAACATGGTTTAATCTTGAACTTTACAAAGTGTAACATAGGAGACAGTATGATATTCATGGGTCAATTGATGACAGCCCCGGGTATGAAACACACTGATGAGAAAGTCAAAGTTATAGTAAAAGCTCGAACGCCAACTGACAAATCAGAATTGAGAAGTTTCTTAGGGCTAGCCCAATTTTGCTCCAGATATGTTGATAAGTTTGCTACAGTGACTAGCCCACTGTGGGATTTGACTCGCAAGGATGTGAAGTGGAAATGGCTTCCCAAGCATGAGCAGGTATTCAACCTCATCAAACATAAGTTGACCACAAGTCCATTCATGGCTTATTTAAAGCAGGGTGCTAAAACTCGGTTCACTTCTGATGCGTCACACGTTGGTGTTGGAGCAATCCTCGAACAAATGCAAAGTAATGGTTCATACCAACCAGTATACTATGTAAGCAGAAAGCTTACACACGTTGAGTCTAGGTACTCTCAGTTCGAGTGGGAGGCACTTGGGGTTAAATGGGCATGTGAGAAACTTTAGCATTTTCTTTTAGGTAGTCATTTTGAGATCAGAACTGATCATAAGCCTTTATTGAAAGTGTTCAGCCCTAACTCCAGGCCCCCCTCAGCTAGAATTGAGAAATGGCTGTTGTATATGCAGCAGTTTGATTATCATATCACCCATATCAAGGGAAAGAATAATTATGCAGATATGTTGAGTAGATTGCCTGTGGATGAACCGTCTGATAAGTGTTGTCGAGAAACTGAAGATTTTGCATGTAGTGTTATTTTAGAGGCCATGCCATCTGCTATCACTCCACGTGATATTGATAGAGAATCTGCAAAAGACCAGAGTTTGCAACTCGTTGAAAAGTGTATTACCTCTGCGAAGTGGTCAAAATTGAAGTCTTCACCTTATTGGCATGGGAAAGACGAGTTATAGTTGTATGGCAGGCTGATCATGCGTGGTAACAGATTAGTCGTACCACAGGTTTTCCAAAGAAAGATTTTGAAAATTGCTCACCAGGGTCATCAGGAAATTGTGAGGACAAAGGCTCGCTTACGTGACAGAGTTCGGTGGCCCGGGATGCACAGGGACGTAGAAAAGCTGATACGGTCCTGTCATCCATGTCAATTGGTTAGTGCTAGGCCCAAACCCAGAGCCAATATCATCCACACAATTACCTGAAGGACCATGGTTTGACTTAGCTGTTGACCTTCTTGAGGTGTGTGATGATGAAAAGTTGCTTGTGGTAACTGATTTATATTCTAGATAGCCAGAAGTAGTCTTATTAAAGAAAACAGATGCTGGTCATGTCATAAAATCCATGGAAGCCATGTTTTTGACACATGGATTGCCTTACTGTGTTAAGAGCGACAATGGTCCACCTTTCACCTCAGCCGAGTTTGAGGGTTTTCTTGATTACTTAGGTATTGATCATAAATATTCTATTCCATACTGGCCTCAGAGCAATGGGAGCGTGGAAAGGCTGAACGAAGTGATTTTGAAATCTGTAAGAATTGCTAAATTGCAAATTAAAGAAAAGTTGGTATAAAGATTTGACACACATTTTCTATTTGAATATAGAAACACACCCCATACTGTGACAGGTGTATCTCCTGCTATGGCTCTTATGGGAAGAGAATTTAAGGACAAAATTCCCAGGCTGAGAATTACATCCCAAACTATCAACGAGTCTAATTGGCAGATCGAAATGAGAGAAAGAGATAATAGAATGAAATTGAAACAGAAGTTTTATGCAGATAGCAGGAGACATGCCATTTCCTCTGATATTAGGGAAGGTGATTCCGTTTTGCTCCAGCAAACGTTTAGGCAAAACAAACTTACTCCCAATTTTGAGACAGAACCATATAGAGTCATTCAGAAAGATGGGGCGCTTTAGTCTTGGAAAATTCCAAAGGTGTCAAAAGAAGGTCCACGGGACACGTAAAGAAATATGTTGAGGAAAGTCAGGAATTTCTCTTCCAGGGCACTGGATGTAACTGCAAAGAACTGACGTGTGGAGAACCTCAAATTTCAACAGGAATACAAAATGATGTTCCGTCCTTTGATCCTAATATACGAGAGTCATCTATTCCTAGCAATTTTGACAATTCGTCAGTAGAGCCTGTCTGTCCTAGTCAGAAATCAACAACACCAGTATGTTCTGGTTCTATTTCACCTGCTAGTACAATACCAGTTGAAACAGGTGTACGTCCTGGTGTAGATACACCTTAGACAAATGTAAACCCTGACAGTACTGATGTGAGACGCTCAACTAGAGTAAAATCAAAAGCCCCTTGGCACAAGGACTATTTCATGCCAGAGGGATAGATTGTATTGATACAAGACTATTCACAAACACTATGGACTGAATTTCTGTAGAGCGTACTTCTTTCTGGAAAATTGTACTTTCCTAGTTTTAAAGTTTCAAGTTCTTGTTCCTTGTTCAGAGTTACGTACTGTTCTATCTGATGTTTACCTGGTAGTGGTAAATTTCTGATGAAGGTAATTATAAAAGTTAAAGTTTATATTTTATTGTTTGTTAAAACATGATTATCCACAGAGCATAATAATTTGACAATTTAAAAGAAAATTTTTCTAAGACAGTGTTGGCAGATTTCATAGTTTCCTAAGTGAATTGCAAACAAAGGTATGAGTTTCGTTCTAAGTTGAGGAGATGCATAAACTTGGACGTTTTTATGCAAAGTTGAGGAGATGTGATGATATCGTTGTAGTCACGTGATTGTCACATGGTCTGTACACGTAATTTCCTGTAACATTTAGTTCCCACATGGCTGCCGTCCAATAAAGAACATTTCTGTGGAACTCCATCGTTGTCGACTGTCAATAATCCCCCCGGACATCACAATACTTACACTTAGCTCTCCAGGAGTCCTGAGGTTTCTTTGTGGTGAAGTAGCTGCATGTCTGTACTGTGAATGAACTTGATCGAATTTTTGCTCAATGTGATCCAAGAACATGCTTTGATCATCAGGTCAAACGCATCCTCAGCCTTCTTTGACATTTCTGCAAACGGCTGGCACACTCATTGTGATCACTCCTGGAGAATAAAATTACAATTTGAATTAACGTGGAGTTCACAATCACCACGATTATTTCTCATTTTAAGCCAAAGGGGTCACGTAGATCAGATTTGTGTCAAGAAGCTAAAACAATTGAGTTAAACCCATTTGATAGTTTTGTAAGAATTTTAAATAAAAGGATTCCCCTGCCCCTTTTCGACAGATGAACAGCTCCGTTGCCTAGCTGAACCTTATAATTTAGCGTTCTTTCAACTGTCACTAAAGTACGGACAACAATAACGAATAACCACCGTCACCAGACTTTGCACAATTTTTAAATATCGGGTATTTACAATCTAGTATCGAAGTTTGACATATCGACGATTTCAGGACTAATATCGATACTAGACGATACTAGAATGAATTGCGCTTGTCCCATGGGAAGCCGGCTCTATGAAATCGCCGATATTTGGGGACTCTAGTATTGATACTAGACGTTGATACTAGACGTTACCAGAATAAATTGCTTTGTGCCATGACACGCCCGGTCTGTGAAATCTCCGATATTTACTGGATATTTTTCGGCGATTTGGGGACTTTAATACTGATACTGGATAATCCAGAATGACTTGACCTGTGCTTCGGCACACCAAATCTGTGAAATTGCCCATATTTACCCGATATTTATCGGTGATTTTGGGACTCTAATAGTCGCGCCAGCGGCTTACTGACTACGCATGCACGTATTCATAATATACTATGCGAGTAACCGGAAGTGTACCCTTCTTTCGTGGGCGCCGCCATGTTTTTTTGAGTCCTCGTAAATAAACAAATTCGAAACGTGCTCTCTATTATTTTATAACATGCCATTAATAAAATATATCTTTTTATTAGCGAGCAATTATTATTATCCACCCTGTCGCTGATACAAAATTTCTGATCACGCCTAAAATTTAAAAGAAGAGAGAAAACTGTCATGCAATATGAACGAGAACATTCGCAAAGAATGCTGGGATTGAATCTTAGAAAGGCGCCCTCTGTGTCAATAACTATGTGCAAAATTTATCCGTTTTTAGAAGTAACGCTGGTTTTCAGCTCACAATATCGGAAGTTGGGCGGTACAGTTACTATTACAAAGTTAATGATGGCACAATACGTCCCTTGTTAAACACAATAGATGGTAATCATGGTAAAAATTGCAAATTTACCGGTATGTAAAACGTTTTTACACATAAAAGAAAATCTATACCTACAGGGTCTGACATCGTGTACGTGAACAGTCATAAGAGGGTAAACCGGTCATACTTGTGCAAAGGTATATAGAAAGTATCAATTAATTCTATTTTATCCTTTTTGATTACTAATCATCAATCGATACAAATTGCATGTTTAATCTCAACGCCTGGCGCGACACCAAGGGCTGAGCCCTATATAATATTATCTATACTAGACGATACTAGATTCTGTCAAATCGCGGATAAATATCCGATATATATAGGAGATTTCACCACCTTACAGGTTTTGCCAAACCCAACAACGGTTGATCAACGACAAGGGAGAGAGAAACGTTAATTTTTAGTTACGTTTTTTTATACAACAACAATTACCGCTGCCGGGGGTCGAACGCAGAACCTCCAGCATGTGAAGCACTACCTAAAACCTCTACTCCACGAAAACAAGTTGCGAGAAAGGGATGCAATGTTTCATATTAACGTTAGGATGTTAATGCTAAGCAGGAACTGATTAATTTATCATGTTCACTTGTAATGATTTGAAAGTCTTAAACATATTTTCCTTCTTTTATTGAATTTATGCCTGTTCATTGATTGCTTTATTGCCTGTCTTTATTTTCTTTCTCTTCATCGTCGTGTTTGTTTTGCAGATTTGTTATTGTTTGAATATTTTTCTTATTATTTGTTGTATTTGTATAGTTAAAGTATAAAATTGTCACTTGTTTAGGATGTTTTATATATGTTGAAAACTTTGTGGTTGACATTTATTATTCACTTTGTCATTTGCTGCCTTTTTTACAATACGAAAGGTGTGCGTTCCGTTTTTGACAGAATACACTTTTATATAAAAGTGGTTCATCACTCAACATGTATGAAATGCAATATTTCATTGCTATTGTACATGAAAACGTGAACAACAATTCGTTGGATATGCCACGAATATAACATAAAAATTCTACCCATCGACGAAGTGAATTAAGTACAGAAGCAAACGAAATTCGCTGCCAATATAATGATTTAGGGTGCATATATTGTCACTAGCACGAACCTCGTCTGGTTTGTGCATTCCCATTCCCACACATCAGCGGCAGTGGCCACCTGAGTTGTACACTTAGGCGTGATAATAGTATTTAGACCGTCTCAAAACATTTGGCATAATATGGTGTTATGTGTAGAGCTGCAATGAATCGATGAAGGGGACTGTAAACTTTAAGGAAATTGAAATATGTTGAACAAGTAAAATCCACGCCTTAGCTTTATTGCCGAAACGCCTCCGCTACATGAACTCATAATAGTCTATAAAGACAAGTTGGAAATAAGTCTGAATGTGTGAAGCCAATCCAAGTTGGCATGCATCTACATGCCTTCAAAGGTGTTGGTGTGGGCGGAACCTGTAGAAACAAATCGATAAAGCATTGGCATTACGTACGCCGGTCAACAGAAATTAAAAAGCAAGCACAAATATCGCGACCAATGACTCCAATCACCAAATGTCTGTCACTCTGTCACTGTGTTAGCTGACCAAATTGTCGGAACTCCGCTCGCTTCGCTCGCTCCGTTCGCTAACCCCAATTCCTGGCCCTAACTGTACTTCACCAAATACAAAAACTAAGCAGTCGGAGATTGTGACAGTGATTTGAAGAAAGTGTATATTTATAATATTTTAACCTTATTAGTTAGTCGGTGCCGGAATTACGGGGCGTCTGTGTTTTGTGTACGGCGATTTTGACGTCATCAGTTTGTGGCTCTACCACTTGTAAAATGGTGCCAATATCGGATATCTTATAAAAGTTTAATATCGCTGTGTCCTCCATGAATTAACAAATCACAGAATTGCGTAACTTTGGATTCCGAGGCAGACAACAGAGGTTTTAACACTTTTGAGTAGATACTGACAAGCTCACTCGTGGGATGGGACTGTTGGAGACTTGTAACAACTGCTTCTGAGAATTAATCTTCGACTACTGAGAAGATTTTGCAGTCATGTAACGTCACTTGTCTTACCAATCAGATATTGTTCAATTATTTGTTTATCCTCAAGGGGAGGCGTTAGAATATAGTTTCGCCCACGTTCCAGGACCGTGTGTCGCCTTACAGAAGTTTAGCTACGTTTTGTTGATCCTTTTCCGACAACAAGGCCTTTAAAATATGCTACTGGCGAGTGGCATGGGACCTCAAATTCATGCATTCACTTGTTTTGATGCAAATACCGTATTGCTGATTCTCAGTTTTCGGTGCGAGGCTAAATCTTTAGCAGTGCTCAGTAAACGATGGCTTGAAGCAGGGGGCGAGGGCGATCTGCACCGCCCCTAAACTTACAGGCTGTCTTTTCAGTGAAAACCGACTGTTTTGGAGAAAGCCCGAAATGTCACCAGCTTAATCGTTTCACCTCTTTGACAGTACTTCCACCACACACAATGTACCGTTAATTACAACATCGCTTCAACCAGTGTAAACGACTGGTTGAAATCTCATTTTACATGCATATGTGCATATCGAAAGCCCAGCCGGTTTCATTTAGATGCAAATGAACGAAGGGTGCAGTTGCCAATCATTATATCAAACTACCGATTTCTAAGAATACTTAACATTAAACTATTTCCCAATCGATCTGCGTATCATAATATGAAAAAGTTCTCTGAGAAGGAAAGCAATTCTATAATTTAGCGTAGCATATCGGTGTTTTTGTCCGACAGTAAAACCATGTACAGAAACAAAGCCTGTGGTCAAAAATAAGCTTACGCGGACAGGTACAATGAGACATACACTGATTTTCTTCATTTCGATCATGTTTTCCACTGACTAATTTTTCTGTGTTTTTTTTTTCCTTCTGAGTCCACCAGTAGAATCGAAAGCCATCTAGTCGATCGACACACTTTTACAATGTTATCTTCGATACCTCTGATGTCCGACGCGGCGGCGTTCTCTTCGACAAGCTTGTCCGTTCTCTCGATACCTCGACACGCTTGTCCGACAACCTCTAAAATGGGTTATTTCTCCGGGAAATATATGGGTCACCATGCGGCCCTGTGACCTTTTATTTCACTTTTGTACTGAATTTTCATGATTGTTTCGAGAGTTTCCTGACGGAATGATCGGCTTAGACGGCGATTTCTGATAACAGATTTGACTGACAGCCTTTCATTGACACGATTTGTAAAAAAACACCGTTTGGCTTATCTCATGTATTAACCATCCGGTCGCTAGATTTGAAACATTTGCAGGACTTTCTCTGCGGGAAAAGCGTACCCGTTTCACACGATCTACATTTGTTTTATAATTTTTCATGTCGGTGGCTTTTCTGCATTTTGAAAAAATTATCTTACCATCATTTTCACTTGTAGTGCTGACGTCGCAATGGTCGGGCGGATATCGATCGCACTGTTTTGATGTCAAACGAAAGTTTCAAAAAACGGCGATTTTCAGAAATTCTCCCGGACGTTTGAGGAAGCTATTAGGCCGATTGCACCAAGGCCGTGATATAGGTGAATGATCTGGGCCTGACCTACCCTTTGACAACTCAGTTTTATCTTGATCTGGCACTTTCTTCCACCTTTTGATAACAAACAACTGTTTGTTTTACCTTATGAAACATGTTACAATTTTTTTTCCAGTGGTGCTTGACTTCATTTGAATCGAGTAGATTTGGGCTGAAATACTCATACATTTGACACTTTAAGTTACTTCTTTATCAAGCGGTTATACCAGATTTTAATAAAATGACCAAATTTCTTCTTCTATTTATATATTCATTTTATTAAAAGACGAGGTACCCATAACCTATTTACGATTGGACAATGCACAGTGCCTTGTTCAGGGGCACAACACCGTGCCGGAGTCTGGCTCTCAGCGTCCTTTGAAAGTGACACTGTTACTCTGGACCAACTGGGTCTCCAACTCACCATCATATGATAGCCATTGTTCCAAGGTACCTTCGCCAAAAACTACAGGGCAAATCCATTTCAAATTTCTTGTGTGGAATACGAATGCTTTTTGGTCAAGCAACGGAATCGGAAATAAATTATAATTGGTCATGTGACCGTGTCGATCATAATGAATTTTAAGATATATCAGTTCAATTTTTTTTAAATCTTCTCTCAATTTATCATTTTAATTGAAAGCCTACAGATGTTATTATTACAGTGAGTACCTTTAATTTTAGGAATAAAAAGCATTTCGACTGATCAAAAGGTTTAGTACCAATCTACGCAAAGAATAAAATGACCTTGGAAAAATGTAAACTAAAACGTTACACATATCGTCATGGATATATTTAAATGTACTTTCTAGTTTGCGAAATGCACTGTGGTCGGTCACGTTGTTAAGCGGTCATATTGGTTTTTGCGCAAATACTACAATAACCATGACATAATTTTCAAAATTCTTTACTCAAGAATCAAAAGACAATTTGAGGTCAAATTCTGCAAATTGCATCATTAAGGCGAGATGTTTCACATCTGTAGGCTACCTAGGCCTACCGCCTGTGCAGCTTTATTATTCATTATTGTTACTTATCAGTATGAAAAAATGCATTTCTTGGGCTAAGAATAATAATATTAATTAAATATGTAATGTATTGCATCCACAACATTATCGCTTGACTGTTATATTACATGACGTCTGCAAAGAATATCGGTTATGGCCTGTAATTTGCAACAAAATCGGGAAGACTAGCTCGCATGCCCCTGCTTTGTAAATCTCTACTGGGTATAAAACTGATTATTCCAGTTGGATAGGGGGCGCAATCTCCTTCCTTCCGGTTGGACCGTCCCATCTCTGACTCACACCCCTCAGACTTATGTGCACTCGATGAACTATGCAAGCCCGATCACGGGATGGACTCCACAAGCTCCATTACAGGATGATATATACTGGCCCTGCAACTCTTTTTGCAGTTTGAAATAGTATTATGGGAGACGTAATATCGTTCGTGAATAATTATCGTATATTAATCTCGGCAATAATATGTTTCCAGTTTTTAATGATTACATATGGTAAGTTACGCTTGAAATTACAATCTGATGCTTTTCCCAGTTAAATCTAAATGAATGTGTAAATATAAACTAACACTAAGTGTGTGATTACAATCAAAGTGTCACTTCAGCAACAACACTCCCGTAACCCTAAATTTTGTTTTGAAGTGATACGAGTTTAATGCAAAAGTACGGTGAACGATGCACAAGCCGTAAAGACCGACGTGAAGCTGCTGACGCGTCGTTTATATTCAAGCGCATTCTTTGAGGAGTTTCGTAATAACATTATCTTCTACATTCGTGAACAGAGCATTAATTCGGCCTAAATTTGACTTTTATCGTACAATGTCGACAATGTATGTCAGGATCATTACCTCAGATGCGCTTCTTGATGACCTGTGTGCACTTCACACACAAAGCGTGTGGCATGTTCTTGCAATTGTTCATTGAATCCCCGTAAATTGTATAATAGTAAACGCGTGGATGCAGCCGCAAAATGCACTTTTTATGGCACTTAGGCACGTGAAATCGGTAACAGTTTAGGAACTTGCCTTCCGTACTACTCTTTATCACACGCAAAATTATGTTTTGACGATGGTAGATGTATAATAATGACACATAATATATATTGATTTTGTAATTATAAGAATGACTACATATCTACCGTGTTTTGTTCTGTACTTTCGTAGAAGTGCGAGTGATGCTAATTTTAACAATTTCCTGTGGAATGTTATTCCATGAAGAAATTGGAAGCATCGCGGGATTGTTAACAAACATCTTTGAAGTCCACGCAACTATTATCGCTGATGCTGACCCGTTATTGCGCTCACAAGAAAGATTGGGACCTTGTCGCCCGCGGGATCGAAATGGCATGTCCGCAATCTTGGTGTTTTGCTATGGCTGGCTGGATGGCTTGCGATTTGATGTATTTTGTTATTCTCTATTGAAATTAGTACGGCTACGTTTCTGAGCAAACAGAACTTTTGCAGTTGATGTCATCAATCTATTATGGCGGAATAAATGTATAACATACGGATCACAACATATATTTAGTCATGTTGAGCGGTAGTGTAAAATTTAAGTACGGATGTAAAGTCCGTGCAAGATGTACAAGATAACACAAAAGACATGGCTTAGCCTTGGCCTAAGTCTGTATGCAATTGAATATCAAAAAGAAATATGTTAAAGTAAAAAGTGTAAATCTGTCGCGATAGCATTTAGGTGAATGCGAAATTGAAGAAACACATTTCACTAAACTGTCACGAATGATCGTAGGATGTGAACGCGATGACGTGGGTAAGTGCAAGTCATTACAACTTTGCCGATGCTATTCGCCATGTATGAAACTCGATATTTCGGCCAAAGTGAATATGCTAGGCCGGTCGGAAGGTGTGAATCTCGTACACAACGATAATACCAAAATCAAACTAATCGCACAGCATTTGCATACAAGGCAGTGTTTGGAAACAACGACTATCTCCCGTGTGAAGTTTGACTGAAAATTATATTCGTCACAGTCCCTCGACGAGGTTCTGTGGTTTCATGAAGGTTATTGGTATTTTCAAAGTCTGACACAACTTGTCGATTGCGATACGACAGAACTGGAAAGACGCTTCGTTGTGCCAACACCTTGCACAAAAGCTGAAAATGGTCGAAGCCAGTTCTGCATAAGCACGGCCACACAAGTCTGTCAACAAAAGAGTGGAGTGACCGGCGTACCATGGACGTCTTTTTGTGTCCATGGGTTTAAAGACGTCGATTGACGACTACTATAGCTTGTTGCTACTAAAATTCATATTTTACAAGTATAACTCCTAGTTTCGGCCCGTACCGATGGCATCATTGCAACCAGTGGACGGTCCCTGTTGATGGACCGCGGCTACAACTGCACACCTCACATCACCTCACCTCACGAGAAAGAGACATTGTCTCTGTATTCATAGACGTAGTATTTACGTCCATGGTGTATATCGACTAGAGTGCATAACAGCCTCGCTAATCGTAATCGTGCGATTAAACGTTTTGAATTAGACAAGGACTTCCTCAGAAGAAAACCGTCATGAAAATTTGTAATTGTTGTTAATCCAGCAAACAACACAAGCCATTGTCTCACAGTCGTCAAAAAACTATCAGCAAAAGATACACCCGTGGCCACTTTAGTGTTGATCAAGTGTACTTGATACAGACAGAAGTTCTGCTTGTACTAGCTCTGTCTGGGGTTGTAAATGATAGTTTATAATTGGCACCCTGTGTTCAAGATTGAGATACAATGTAACAGTACCTTGCACTGGTCTATGTACAAGTCTTGTGTATTTAATTTCCCCAGACACTGCTGCATGTGACTCACAATTTTAATTGATGCTATAACAGTGAGCTCATAAAAGTGTTTGCCTCAATAAATTAATTACCGCGTAGAGGCTTTAATGAATGGAAGTGGTATCTTATGCCTCAAGTTTTAACACAGAGTGGCAATCGTTAGCTCTCATTTACAACCCTTGGCAGGGTCTGTTTTGTCCTTGTACAAGCAGAAGTTCTGACTGTATCAAGCAATAGAGAACAAATTCAATTTTTAAATACTTCAAGTGTAGGTAGAAAGTGATTTCGAATTAATAAATACGAAATGAAAGCCTCTAGATGACGCCAAATTTATTATGCTGGTCATAATGAGGGGACTAAGGTCTCGAACGAAATGATTTCAGTCGCAGGTAACGATTTATGATTGGGACTGTGATTTACTTGAATTCGTTGGAATTTTGATTCAATATTTGCTGAATCAAAGCGCGTAAAGTGCAAGGTGAACGCTCATTTACTAAACTTATCACTTGTCACGGTCACTCCACTA
Organism: Ptychodera flava; assembly: GCA_001465055.1. Classification (NCBI taxonomy): domain Eukaryota; kingdom Metazoa; phylum Hemichordata; class Enteropneusta; family Ptychoderidae; genus Ptychodera; species Ptychodera flava. Next base: position 86,668 of record LD390825.1, read on the forward strand.
TAATTTTAAATCCCACGGACGGCATTAGATCCCGTGATCTAGCTATTTCCCTTGGCGAAAGGGAGATCAATTTTTGCCTAAAGCGATCAAAACATCGCGAAATTTATTGAAATAAAATACAATGGACATTAATGGATTTATTACGCATGAAAACGTGTCGAAATTATTCCTCTGTTAGTGACTCCCGTGTTTTAGGTTTTTCGTTTTTTGTTTTTGTTTTTGTTTTGTTTTGTTTTTTGTTTTTTAACTCTCTTTCACGTTGTTACCTCCGTGGTTTATGATAGCGTAATCGCTTGAGGCGGGGACTACCTTTCCTTTTTCACATCGGTTACAATTTGCAATTTACCGGTGGTACACATTAATTCTGATAAGTCCCCCAAAGCTAAAAGCATAGTCAGAGTGAATTTCACTGAAGGAAGACCGTTTTTACGGAAACAAGGATGCGAGTTGTTGTTGAAAGGAGGTCAATGCCAAGATCCCCATTATTGCAGACTTGCCTTTTGTGATCATCTCTGAGTTTTAAAAAGGCATATACGTCACATTATAATCATTTCATTGTATGGCAAAACCAATGACCATAAAGTTCGAATTTCCATTTCTACATTAGTGTTTGTATTTTGGTTCTCTTGGTGTAGCGTCTCCTTCGATAATTAAAATTATCGCTTCCTTTCGCCCTGTCTTTCTTAGTCTTTTTCCCCTCTGCTTTGTCTTTCTATATCACTACATACACGGTCGCTGTCACACAGAGAATATATCTGTCTACCTATCTGTCTGTCAGTTAGCCTAATGCTATTTCATGAGTTATGCATTATGTCAAAAACTGGTCGAGAGGTTTTATTGTTCGTTCCTTTGTGAAAAAAACACTCTGAATGACAAACACTGGAAGAGACGGGAATGCGAAATGCAGGCATTGCGTGGTCAAATTCCAGTTCGCCAAATGTCGAGACAAATACGATCTCGCTAGTACGAAGCACTGCCGGTCTGAAGATACACAACATTTTATTCAGATTAGAAGGCATTCATGACCCACTGCCATATGTGGGATTCGAGTCTTTGTGCTTAAATCTCCGCTCCTGCTAAACAAATGAATCACGTTGACGTGTACACATCGTAAAAACACAGTCTCTCTATAGGGACTGTGGTAAATAATCTATCTTTATAACTTTCCAACACTGAACGCGTGTTGCAAATATCCGCCATGGCACAACCAACGCTGAAGTTATGCAATGCCTATTGACCATTGATAGCGGACCGATGATTGAATTTTTAAAAGTACACGATATGCAGCATCCAAATATTAGAAAATAAAATCTTCGGGGGATGTACTTCACTACATTCGACAGTTACCAACGCTATTCCCAGGGAAGTGCTTTTAGCATTCACTGCAGAAAAAAAGTCAATCGACTCTTTTTAGCCACAGTGAAAATTGCGCACCTGCTCACATCACTTAGAAACTTGGAAACTTGGCATTTACTAGTATTTTACGGTTGGGGAGTGTGCCCTCACGATAAGAGCAGGTATAATATGATTTCAAGAAATTTTGAAAAACTCCATGGAAATATGCCGTGTAAATTTTCTTGTTAATGCCGTTGTATATACACGTCAAAGTATACATGGTCAAGTGTAGCTGTGGGTCCATAGCTGTGATGTTTTCAGACGGGATTCCTACTTTTACGGGCTGGTTTTGACTTTTACGATTTTAGCCCCGCGACAACAGCTATGGGAGACTGCATAGACTAGCGTCCAAATCCGCCGCAAGCACTCATTGCGCAAGTTTGTTCGACGATATTTAGAAGAAAAATTTCATCCAAATTACAAATTGCCAACACTCACGACAGCTTGGTTATTAAGGACTCACCTCGACCAGAAATCCGCTCCAAATTCACTGAAAAATCACATTTATTCAAAGTTTGCCCAACAAGACTACTAGGGGACCGCCATTTTGCTAGCGTAAAATTGTTGGTCGAGGCTCCATGCAGCACGTCACTACAGTGACGTAGGCACTTCTAAACACAAACTGAGAGATTCATCGTGTGATATCGATGACCATCGTTCGTCTTATGGACATTGCCAGTCTCACAAAACTGAATCAGACTTTTACTTGGGGGGGGATAAAAGTTCAGTCCTAGGATCTGTGATTATATCACAGACAAATACATAACAGACTAGCAACGGACATTGTTCAAGGTGTGAAGCGGTTAGGTAAGCCATCCATGTCTGCCCTGCGTCACGCGTCAGGACGCTCTCGTCTCTCTTTTCCGAAGAGTGCCGACTCAGCACCCTTCGGTAGTTTCCGGATTTTCGCAAATTTTAAAGCGAAGGCAGAATTGGCGTGCTGACGAAAACTTGGGAGGTGAGTTTTACCATTTTAAAAATTCCTCTCACCTTTTTATGAATATAGAATGAGCGCGTTTGAACCAAATTTGAAAGTCTTTTATTGATACTGTCAGATTTTACTCAATGGTTTACGGTCCGTCATACCGTCTTTTTACACGTTCGTCAAGGAAGGATATTATGTTTATGAAACTGCTGGCGTGTTATGTTTTGATTGGCGTGAAGCAGTGTTTCTGCCATGAGAGCTCACAAAGTAACTGCGGTTGCTACGCGACTGGCAGCACGATGCCATCTCGTTGTAGTTTTCGCATAATCTCGCGCAATTATCAACCACAAACAAAGTCTCATAACGTTTAACACCTTTGAAGGTCATTTTAATATGCAAAGGCCACAGTCTGCCGGACGACCATGAAACAAAAGGCATGCCACGTTGCTAGTCTTTTCTATAATTGTCTGTGATAATATATGGGGCGCGGATGCTGGCCATAAATTTTTCTAAATATCATCAAACAAACTTGCTCAAAGGGTGCTTGCGGTGGATTTGGACGCTAGTCTATGCAAAATCCCATAGCTGTGGTGGCGGGGTTAAAATCGTAAAAGTCAAAACCATCCCTTAAAAGGCAGGAATCCAGTCTGAAAACACTTCAGCTATGGACCCATAGCTAAGTCAAGTGCCAATATACTCTTGCAATGCAGAGCCAAAAACGGTATCGATCTTTTGACAGTAACAGTCCCTACATTAAGCAAGATACAGTAGTAAACCAATCGAGCTAAGGGTCCCCTCAGTCCTTGTATTGAGGAATAGGGATTGAGGGTGAGCATATCAGGGATACCATTGCCATAATAATCGCCAGAAAAATCATCGTCGACAGTCATCTAATCACCTAATACTTTGAACAAACAAACTTCATTTACACTTCGCCACGAAATGAATAGTGGTGGCGCTTTTCGCAGCTGATTAACAGGCAAGTTTGCATCGGCGAAGATGTAATGACTGTGTACGGCGGGTCAAACAACCAGGCCCAGCCAAGGCAGAACTGATACCGTTTTTTCCTTGACTTTTGCAATTTCATCCTCAATGTCGCTTTGGACACTTATACCGGACGAGGTCTTTTTCAATTTTTACCCAACTTGTACCTAAAAATGATAAACTTAATCAGTGAAGTAATTAAAACTCCTGTTTCTGATTCATTTTTGCTCTTACTGACTAATCCATGGTACAATTCGGCCAACCAATAAACCAATTTGCATTTTCAAAAGAGAAAATCAAAATGGAGCTAATTTTCAATTTTCAAATGGTTTTGTCATCTTGATCACAAGTTAACTTTGGGCCTATTTCTAAATTTAAAATCTTTGGGCTGAGATTGAAATATAGGAAACAGGTGTATACTGCTGTGAGGATGGCACTTTCGGCCATTCAAAATTCCATTCAATTGGAAATTGAATAAACGGAAATTTGCATTGTGGGAAATAGAGTTTGTCAGAGGGAAAGTTGAATGGCTGCAAAAGTGCCGTCCTCACGGCAGTATACACCTGTTTCCTATATTTCAACCTCAGCCCAAAGATTTTAAATTCAGAAAGAGGCCTAAAAGTTAATAATCAAGATGATAAAACCATTCGGAAATTGAACATTAGCTCCACTTCGATTTTCTTTTTTGAAAATGCAAATTGGTTTATTGGTTGGCCGAATTGTCCAACTTGTTACGTCTTTGAAAATAAAGCATTTCTGTCATACCTTCTGTCCTCAGGCGCTGATATGTTTACTGAGAAACCAGAAGACACAGTTGTTTATCATGGTGACGACACACAACTTAACTGCACGTTTAATGAGACAGTGGATGAGAAAGCTTGGTTTCATAAAAATAGACGTATATCAAAAGGGGCAAATGTAGGAGGTTCAACAGACCATTATGGACTAATCATTAAAGGTGATGTGTACAACTTACAAGTCTTCAGCACAATACCGAGTGTATCTGGGTTGTATACCTGTACGTCACAACGGGATTTAAATAAAACATCATCTGCTGAACTTTATATCATAGGTAGGTATAGATACACGTATCAAGTATGTTAAATGGATGAAGTCCATTAGTCGGCCATTTTCTTCCTCTTTTCAATGACAAAATACTTAAAATCAATAAGTGATAAATATCATGGCCAATAAATTGAAGTTTTTATTTGATTTGAACCAACACTATCCTGTATGAACAAAGCCAACACAGTATTACTCACGCCACTTCACGTGATCATGTCTAAAGACAATTGGCTGGCCTATGACATGCATACACACAACAGATAACGAGGAAAACACGCACACATTCAAATACACCTCTTATGTACGACAATAAAATTTTGAAAATTGAAAATACATCTTCTTTTAAATTTGATTTGATTAACGAATGACACACTAAAATTTAAAAGAATTAACTTCTGGGACATCGGCTTTCGTAGGTAAATGCTGAGAAAACGAAATGCTAAATATTGCAGTTTATGAAACTAGAAAACATCTTTATCTGTACAACTTTGCGTTCCTGCAGCCAGAGCCCTTTTTCACGCACATGAAGGGACTGTGCTGCAGCAGAGTGTACAGGACTGTGTAAAATATCGTTGTATCATAATCTTCCAAGTGGAGCAATGAAATTATTCCAAGCTCACGATACATTAGCATCCCTGGACATGATAAATCTTGCACATTCCTTTTGAATTGGACTCTAACAAAATTGACGCCATGAAATACCAGCACGGTATCGACAATATGGTCTAACTCGTTTACACAGTTTTAAATTCTTTCTCTATATTATCCCTCATGGAGGTATTCTGCGAACTACCTAAATGTAACCTTCTATTGTATTTCAACCTCTTGTAATATTGAGGATTTATTATAATTGTAATTTATTCATGGCATTGGTTGAAACAGAAGAATTGTAGCATGCCACGCACAGGCAAATGGTAATTTTTACTTTCTCATCTATCTATCCTAATGTTGGTGGAAATAAAAGTACTGTATGTCATTCTGTGGTATTCGTAATGGCGTCGGTATCCGAAAGAGCCACGACAATGTATAAATGGGCACACTATCTCAGACACGCCCTCACGCAGCGAAAACTAACTAGGATAACGACTCACCCAGCCTATGGCGGCTTAATGAGGCCACAGGTGTATTTTTTTCGTTTCATACCTGTTTTTTTTTTATTTCATGCCTGTAATGTATGTTCCATGCCTGTGATGTTTCATGCCTGTAATTATTATTTCATGCCTGTGTTTTTTATTTCATGGATGGAGTCTGGCTTGAAACATATATAGAGCCTGAAACTCTGAACTGGACAAGTTTCTCGGGGAGAAATTATTTATCCCTCCGTAGTTTCATTCACATGTTCTTTTACCAGAATAAATGAAGAACAATTTGAGTATCGAAGTGATATGATAATCCTAGATATAAAACAGTATAACTCCTACTTCCGGCCCGTATTTATGACAAAACTGCAGTTATGTATGTAATCCACCTCACCTCATCACCTTATGAGAAAATTAGAGACATCGTCTGTGTTTTCAAGAGCTTTGCATCAAGATGTAGCCCAGCTATTTACAATCGTACGATGAAATGTTTCGAATCAGACAAGGACGTTCGTCAGAAGAAAAGTCGTTTGACAATTCTTAAGGTTGCTAATCCACCAAACATTACAGGCGATAATTGCGATTGTGTCTCACAGTCTCCTTACACTTCCAGCAAAACAATAGGCAGTAGAAAATGAACTCAAAACCATTTTTAAATACTCACTGTGTAGGTTTAATATCATTTTCGAATTAATAAATATAAAAATACAAATTGAAAGTCTCTGTGTCATGTTGAATTTCTATATTGATGAAAATGATGGGGGACGGGGCCTTGAATAGAATGATGTTCAGTTTCAATCGCAGATAAAGATTTTCTGTTCGGGACTAGGTATTTGCTGCATCAAAACACGTAAGTGTAATACGAACGCTCATCACTGCGGTATTTACTAAATTATTCAAAAAGGCCGGCGCTGGGTTGGTGTGCCAAGCCGATTTCAGGTTGATTTCACTACAGTAGCATAGGGTAAGGTATCATTTTAGGCAGGAGAGGCTAGTCGATCGATTGTTTATGAGACCGTCTGACCGTTGACCAGTTTTTATCATTGGAAACGCTCAGAGTTGATGAATTTTGCTAATTTATTAAAAGTGAAAAGCTTTCTCGCCCTGTGTTTACTTTTGTGCAGCAGTGGAATACGCTCGGCGTGCCAATTGGACCTAAGCCCGGTAGCTATATGCTTGATATACAACAATATATATACACATTTACTAATTCTGTACATGTGTCAAATACGTTAGTATACACATACGTATACTAATAAAATGCAAAACGACAGTGTACACATAGTGTGCAAAGATCTGCATTACGTATACTCATGATCTGCATAGAAATACGCTACGCTAATCAACGTATTTGAATGTTCCATGTAAAAAGATATACGGTGCGTACGCAATTAATATTTGTTCCATATACGTCAATATACGTAAATATGCTGAGCGCATATCAAGCCTTTTGTCCAATGTACAGCCACTCGGTTAGGCTAGACGACATGTACAGTAATATTACGTACCGTTATTATTTATTGAATAAGCAAGTCATATAGATGCTCTACTCATTAAATATGATTATGCAGTGTGTTCGCCTGGCCCCGAGTCAGGCAGCAACGCCTAGCCACTCGGTTATACTAGTCAACATGCAGGCCCAAATCACTCATGTACCGTGATTTGTTTTTATTGAATAATCATGTCGTACATCTACATATTAAATACAATTAATATCCCGGAAATGTACTAATCACTTGTGTGTTAATCTGTCTTACAAGGCGAGTGAATTGCGAAACAAAACAGCAGCTGACTGAATCAAAGCATGGAGGTATTTTTAACCATCATGATCACAAACACTGCTCATCTATATCTATATGCAAATGCAGGTATTTTTGTTGTGTTGTCAACCAATGTTATACTCACTATGTCACTCACTATCGATATCGGTCGATCAGAGCCTTCCGCGGCTATGAATCCTTTCCGAGATCAACACAAAAATGCATTACATTTCACGTTTACGATTGTGAAGACGGCATCGAGATGCCGTAGCAATTCCGAAAATTAAGTCAAACAGTTAATACCCTGTCTAAATCTTACTGCTAATCCGTCAACAATTATGCATTATTCCTTCCTGGGCACTCATATCAATCAGCTCGTAGTCTTTGATTATGCGTCTCTTTTTCCCTGCCTACGTGCCATCATAAATGTTCGTAACTATATTATTTAATCAATAATGCACCCCCTCCCGGCCCATAATGGACGAAAGCAAACTTTGCACGACATAATGTACGAGGCGAAGCCGAGTACATTATGGAGTGCAAAGTTTGCTTGAGTCCATTATGGGCCGGGAGGGGATGCATTATTGCTATTATTTTATAGTTTTGGCAATGCCAGTGAATTTGTAGTTGTAGAAAACGAATAGAAAAGGAAATTTAAACTGAGTTGTAAGCCAGTGAGCGTCGTCCGGCATGATCGGCCCTGACTCTGTACATATTACATGCACTCCATACTGCATAGTGCACTGCACTGAACACGCGTTCAGCACAAAAAATGACCAGCACTTTTACGGTTCATTTTTGAATTGAAAAACGATGTATTTTCGAAGGAAATGAAACGTAACTGTATCCCTACCGTCTATATCGAACTTGAAACATCACCTTTAAATATCATGCCATTCAAAAAGCCGACACGTTAAAATGCCAGAGATAAAGAAAACGGAATGTTCATCAGCATGATCAGCGAGCTGCATGCCATGGTATCAGCTGATCAATACGATCATTATTATGTCGCTAGTAGTACATCATTCATTGCAAACGATATCAACAGAGTTCAACATTGTTATTCAAGTGTTTATTTTTCAATTATAATTGTATCTATAAATTTAATTTTCGATGGCTTCTTGAGAAGAGCTATTTTACTTCGGCGAACAACAGAACTTGACGTAAACGGGTGCTTGAAAGGTACAGTTGACAAACATACTGGAGGGTTTCGGTACCGTCGCGATATCGAGAAAAAGGCAAGGTAAAATCACAGACATGGAGAAAAAAACGATGAATGAAAGTTGTCTCCGATTACAGTCAGTGCATCAGAATTAGGTGGCAGAGATGTTAGATCAACGGAGAGTCAACGGTCGTCATGATTGTTGGTAGTAGCTGACCTTGGACCAAGACTTTGAATGGCTCTGTTGTATATCCGTAGACACTTCCGGTCAAGGTTGATGACAGCAAGCTGCCGTTGTTGGCCCGTTTACGGCTGGTTCGAGTAGCCTTTCATGCCTGCATCGTTTACAATGCCACTGACATACATAATATGCCATGTCTCAAATCCAGTATCGTCTAGGAGTTTGCAAACGTACTGAGTTCTGTTTCACCTATATGGCAACGAAGCGAACCATGTTGTCAACAAACGTGGTAGTACAACCATCGTATCGGAAGGGGACTGCATGTTGAGCGCCAGCCAGACAGACGACAAATGCGTGCGTGAGGACTCAAAAAATGTGATAAATCATTCAGTAAAACATTATTGTTAATATTGTGCACCATTATCAAGATTTATGGTTTTGTCTATTACATGGTTTATCCGATACTTTCCCTCCTTTTAAATACGCAGTCCTTTTTTCGTTTTCCAAAACAAAACTTGCTCGCTGTGGGGCCGCAATGCTGAATAATGGAATACATTATCAGTAATAATGTATGGATATGACGTCACAAAATTCACTGGTATTGACACAGCTATAATATAATTTAAGAATAATCAATCTTTTTATCGCAGGTGACATCCCTGATTGCTCAGTTTCTTCACATTCAATTGTCATAGAAGGCCACACCACAGTATTTAGATGTTCTATAGATTTATCGAAAAAAGCACCGGGACACTTAGTTTGGCTAAAAAGCGGAGAAGAGTCTTATCGCGGAGAATTCAAATCTAAAAGCATTACATGGATTAAAAAGCTTGAACAATCTGATAGTGGCGCAGAATTTGACTGTCAGTTTCAGCACGAAACATTGCCTGAATCAAGATGGTCTACGGTGTCATGTGGAGAAAAGATTGTCTTCAATGTCCAGTGTAAGTTGCTTGTATTTTTCTATTGAATTCCGTGACTTTCCAGAAGGTAAGCTAAGTAAAGAGGCGAGTGATCTGATAAATCGTGTTGGCCTTTAGAAGTTCGCTGTTTGATACTTTCTGTTTGACGTAGGGACACGTAAAAGCGAAAATGATGAAATATTTATGGAATCACAAATATTAAGCCAGTTAATGAGAGAGAGAGAGAGAGAGAGAGAGAGAGATTTTAAATTTGTTATAGTATCACTGCATACATCCAGACCAAATATTATGTCATTTCAATTTTATTTAGACGCTCCTCATGTTTCCGTAGTCAAGAATAGTACAGTTATAATTGAAGGCAGATCACTGGCCACTCGTTGCAGCTCCATTGACGCTAATCCCGAAGAAATAGTCGAGGTGCACTGGAAAAACCCTAATGGCAATGTTATTTCACGAACTGGAACCTTACTCCTTGAGTTCTTGTCCAGAAACGGTTCCGGTGAATACACCTGCTATATGTCGAATGTATTTCATAATGGAAAAAAAGGCACTGGTCACGCGTCTGTTCAGGTTGATGTGCAGTGTGAGTGTAAATTTATATTAAACTTCATAGTTATGTAGTCATTGAAATAGTACATGCCATCTTACGCATGTTCAGAACGATGCAATGGCTTTCGAAGGTTAATGAGAACTGCGAAACTGTTTTTGCGTAAATTTACTGGAATTACTAACATTTTAACTTGTAAAAGTTTATAATGTGATCAATTATTAATCACTGTTGTAATTTATCCTACAGATATGTCGAACGTCACTTTAGCAGTGTATCCTACGACGAATGTCAGAGAGGGCAATAGTGTAACGTTTCACTGCAAAGCAGAAAATGGAAATCCTATTCCCCATCGGATGACTTTGTCACTGGATGAAAAATATATTATCCATAAGGATGGACCGACTTTACAGTATATAATAAATGGAGTCAATGGATCAGACAGTGGTATATATAAATGCGTCGCAGTTACGACGTTTCACGATGGCAGTCAAAATTTCTGTTCTATGGAACAGAAACTATCTGTTCACTGTGAGTTTACTTTAAAAGTCTTATCAAGTGAATGCATGAAACTTAATTATCCAGCGTTTTTTTCTACTCTACTATAAAACATTTAAAGACATATCGAAATAAAAATCAAGTTCCCAAAGTTTCTAACTATTCCAAATACCCTAACTTGGTCTCTGTGCTCGATTGGCCCATTCCCCGCGATCCTCATGCAGGGAAGCAGTGTGTGATATGACCCCTTGGTTTTTGTGAGCTAAGTGTATACAAGTAGATCATGCACACAGAGCACCTCCACGGTGCTATTCCCAGTTGTACAGTTCAATACGGTACATTGTCATACCAACGACGACGTTGAACCTCTTAAGATACACCTTATCACCTTATATAATGATGATTTCTTTAACCGTATGAACTGCGGAAACACAGAATTGAAAGCCAAAAAATTAAAAAAAAATGTTACTCGGTGAACGATGGCACATTTTCTTAATCCCAGAAAACACGACAACGCCAGCTAGCACGACAACGCCACCTAGCGTAGTCGCCGTCTCTATGAGTTTACAAAAACATCGACACCAGCTCTTAGCTTCTGTCAAGAAGGAATAGTAAATGTATAAAATTTGACATCGTAGTTTAAGACGTTTTGACAAACTGACATTGATGACACGGTCCACGAAAGACAGCAATGGTACTAGCAATGCAGGAATGGCCGACAAAGAGTTCACCTGCGTGCTATCAAATGGTCTATCCTTTTCGTCCTTACCCCAATTTTAAGCTTGTGGTCTTTTCAAAAGATGCGACATCCCATGAATGAGACCCACTATTTCTGTTCGGCTGTTGCATATTCTTTGTAAATGTTGTAAATAATTTGCATATCTGCTACATGACGGGCCTATATTCTTATTAGAGAGGACGGGCCTATATTCTTATTAGAGAGAAAATACTCCTAAGTATTATGATAAAACCCAATTACCTCCGAGTGCCGCAAGCGGGCCGTACTAGCGATATTGCACGAGTGCTGCGGTGTATTCAGCGGAAATCTTTTCACGAGCGAAGCAATCGGCAATACAGCGAGGTTTTGATTCGAATTGAACTCATGTTTCGATTTACCGCCTGTGGGAATATTTTTGTTTTTAATTGCCGTCGACGATTGTGTGCCGAGATAAAAGGTCAAAGTTGGTTATATCATCGACTTCGGCCGTCAGAATTCATACTCGCCGTGAACTCGCACGGGGTATACTTGTGGATTGTCCTGTACCACGTATGTCTTCCTTTGAAATTTCCTCCTGTTCACTAGCCTGATTCAGCTTTAAGCCAAATCGACAGAGACAGTTCACAAGAGAAAGAGACCGGGTCATGAGCAGATGCGATCATAAACACACTCAGTTTGGTTTGACATGAAAAGTCGTTTGGTCTTCGTGAATGTAACTAACATCACCAAATGACATATGACGACGTCGCCATATAGGAAGATCAACGCGGTGAATTTTTCGAGTACAATGAGAAAGCCACAAAATCGCAGTACCAGTTGGCGAGACAAGGAGACCGTCTCGTGGCCTGGTCTCCCTGTCTCGCGAATTGCCTCTGTCGATTTGGCGCAAAGTAGACCTTCCTATATGGCAACGTCACCACATGTCATCGGTGGCGTTCGTTACTTTGCGATGCTAATTCATTTGATGGTCTGCTATTGCTATGCTTGTTTCATGTTCTTTGCACAAACATGACAAACTTGCCCGACCGAACGATTTTATCATATTAAATTAAACTGTGATTGTGATTTTATCTGCTGATGAAGTACCTTGTTGACCTTTTTAAACAAGTCTGCTTGGTCTCTTCGCTTCCTGTGAAAGCACACGCTTTGCACGGCATGTTTCTCTTTTGTTCGACTTTTGATTTCATGCGTCTACCAGTCATAGTCCGTGGGCTAGAGGGGGTCTACGTGCACCCCCCCCACAGGATAACAAACCTGTATTTTTCAGAACCCTTGGGATCCCTAGAATACGAAATGGAATTTTAAC
>LD390825.1:116522-129993 GCA_001465055.1 Ptychodera flava
AAACAAACAAGAAACAAAACAAACAAACAAAAACAAACAAAAAACCAAACAAACAAAACAAAAACAAAAACACAAACACAAACAAAAAACAAAAAAAAACAAAAAAACAAAACAAAACAAAATAAAACAAAACAAAAAAATAAAAAAAACTGCATTCTGTGTTTAGTACAGCCGTTCAGGCCATTTACCGCTGTGACCGCGGTATTACCGCGATTATTAGGAGTAGTAGAGGTGTTAATGTTTCACCTCCAGTCCGCGGTAATAAGTTTCTCATGAATATTCACTGTCTCTGAGCGGCGGTAATCCTGGCGGTTAGCGAAGTAGAGGTATACCGCGGGAGGTATCCGGCGGTACCGCCTATTTGAAAATGACCTCTTCCCTTAGTTGAATACACATATCGGAACTTTATGTACAAGACTACAGACTACTTAAAATAAAGCATAGCAACAAATCCTTATCTTATTTACACAAAAATAAATCTACATTGGAGATTGAAAAATATTCTTCATCCGAAAATTGATGGAACATTCGGTCGTTTCACCTCTTAGCCTCAGTGCCTGTTCGAAGAAATTTGACAGACGCACGAGCCTGTGTATTTTAAAATTTTCTTCTTTCCACGCCACGATTTCCCCTTCTTCTACGAAATACGGATATAACGGAGTTTTTTTTTCCTGTTTGACTTATCCTTCTTTTAAGATTTGTCAGTTTAGGAAATTAATAATATTTTTTTATAATTGTAATCATTTCTATGTGATATCAGGATTTAGTCGCGAGTGGTTTGGACTGTGGTGTATTTGCTACGAGACTAGGTTCCTTATGTTTTGAGGTCGAATCCGATCAAGAATTGACTGATTTTTCTAACCAAGGGTTGATAGCTCTGCTGGCTGACATCTATCGACTAGGCCCTCATTCGCCCCGTTGAGTGATGTATTGATTGCTTTGATAACTTGTGTGTGCTTTGTTGATAGCGAATGTGTGCGAGTACTTTTTTAAATGTACATCAGGAGGGGGTCGAATTCAGAAAATTGCAGCACCTAGCGCATTTGTTGGATTACCCTTTCCAGTTGAGCGGTTTGCACTTTGATGTCTCCCTTTTGTCACTGGCTGCTGTATGACTTGATTACAAAAGCTTTTAAGAGCACTGTCACTGCATTTCTACCCTTGTTGATGCCTTAGCTGTGCTCGTTGATAAAACTTTCAGCGAGGCAGTCTTACGCCATGTTAAGCGATAGCGTTTGAATGTTATGTCGAAAGCGAGAATATATGTACGAGTGTTCGTTGTACATTTACTCGGCTACTAAAATCATCACAACTGGGGATTTACCCCAGCAGTTTGGCGATGCCTTCGCTTGGTGAATTTATACCAAGGGTTGATTACTCTGCTGTTGGACGGAACTGTCCCCGAGGCTTATTTGATAACGTCTGCGTGCGATGTTTAAAGCGAATATTTGTCTGCGAGTGATTCATCGCTTGTATTTTTAACCTGCGTTTAAGGATGGAATTTTAGCGAAACTGTTACGATGTGATACCTTCGCTAAGTGACTTATTGTTTTACCTAATGAGTTTGCGACGAATCGAAATTTTATAAATTTCTACCATGGGTAGACAGCCTTGCTTGTGGACACAATTGTTCAGGAGGCTGTATTTTGCCCAGTTAGGTAGTGCACCGGATGATTCAATAACGTGTGTGAGAGATGTGGAGAGAGAGTACATATGTGCGAGTGCTTCCTGAACTCTCCGGCGTGTAGAGGGGTCAGTCAGAAAATTGTAGCTACTTACAGCTCGGTTACTGCATCGCTCTTTTTTATGAATTCGAAATTAGGAGAACTGTTGTGCCTGCGATGTCTTCCTTTGGCGACTGGGTGCCGTGCATTATGAGTTCGAGACCGATTGAAATATACCGAATTTTTTACCCTGGGTACATAGCTCAAAGTCCGGTGATGACACACTCAGAGAGCATTGGCATCCATGCTCGTTCCAAAAAATTTCAAACTACCCCTTATCTTGGATTTTTCAACAAGAAGATCACCTTATTTTGAGAAATATGGGACAAAATACGACCAAAAAATGCCCCCTTACTTACAAAATCCAGGAGAGGGATATAGAGTCAGGTGAATGCTGATCGAATTATGATATTGATTTTACATATATTAACACATCAAAGTCTGAAAGAACCTGTTTACTTTGCAACAGGAGTGTCAAACTCATAAAAATGATTAGATTTCGAATCACAGTTTTTAACCAGATCAAAGCATAGGAAACGCATAATGACACGTTTGGTGAATTTTGAGTGTCTGATAGGTATTTCCTGGGACACGGAAATGTCCATAGATTCACCAGAACCTTTACGACAGAACGCCCACTATTTTTAACAGTTCCGCCCGTGAATACAATCCATGTGCTCTCCTTGGGTAAAGAAAAGTAGCATACGACGCCGAAGTAAAGAGATGTTTGGAGGCGATATTGTCTGGGAGTCCCCGCGCCAAGTCTGATTCTTTACTCAGCCTGGTAATGTGACAGGTTTGACTATGAGCATTCAAAATGGACTCAGACATTTCAGAGCATAAATCGAGTGTCAATACTATCTTTTTTTGTTGTTGTTTACCCTAGCATATGACCGATGACTATATCTGAAAATAGGGATGAATGGAGAATTATTTTGTCAAATCCCCGCCAATATAATTTCATTGGATTTAACTATTCAGACTTCAATTTTACAACTCAATATACTATTCTGAATTCAATTTTACAACCAAAAATTTTAGTCTTAATTACATTTTACAACTCGACATTTCTCCCGGCTTTCTGTACTTCTGTGTCTATTTCTTCATTCTATTTTAAAATTCTTACACATGATTTTTTGCTTCATAATGTCAGAATTTCACAAGTTTTCGCCATTATATTTAATTGTTCAACATTATTACCCTAAATTTTATTCCTCCAGTATATTTTTAAGAATTTAACATACAAGGTCTACTTTTGCGATTCAATGTGCCATGGTTATTTGTCAAGATGGTTGGATCTGACGACTACCTGTTTGTGCAAGGGGAATCGGATCTTTGAAAATCGGGATTTAGCTGAATTGGAATTCTTCATGTTAGAGCAACTTCTATCGATATAGGGTTGGCTTTACAGGACGTCAAACCGAGTCTCACATTCAGAGACAGATCTCACTCATGAAAACTTTAGAACACAGCTCTTCTGAAGAGGTCATTTGATTGTTGATCTCATTTGTATTTGTCCCGATTTTAACAATTAAGTTTCTACAAGTTGAGGGAACTTGAAATCAATTTGATGGAAACCATAGGTAGTCACTTTCATACACAAAGAGAGTCCGCCTTGACCCTAATACAACAGCTGCCCGGAACAAGGCCCTGAACATTGGATGATATGCAGCACATGTCGGGACTTACACGAGGGTCTTATTCACCAGTAGGCTGTACCGGATGCCACGCTTAATGTGCCCTCCCCATTAGCATGGTTTAAGCTTTTGAAATTCCCTAGTCCACTGCTAAGGGGTTGTGAATCCAGCTTAATACGTGGAACTGATTGCATTAATATTAGTGACAGTAGCCCTAGGGATAGAGACGTTGGCATGATATTGGCATAAGTCGGCATTTCTCTGTCTATATTCCTGTTAGCTTCGAATACGTAGTGGTGGTGTGTAGTGTATAGATCGCACTTAGCGCTGCAGGTTCAGTTCGAAAAATAATGAAATACATCTGTCTTTGAACACATCAACATGTTGTCTTTGCCGCTTTATCACTGATTATCAACAGGACACCTTTACTCCTGAAAACTACCTCGACGATAAAACAATGTGAGAAGGGATAAATTAAAATTCGAGCAGAAATCGTAATGTTGCAACATTCAGCTTTAGGGCTGGAGAACCACATGCCCTCGGTGATTCTTGGTTTTCAAACGATTTGATACAAAGAACAACCTCGGTGTCCGTAGTTCTCTATTACAGAAACGTTTCCAATATTTTCCTATCTGAAAGAAGTGACAGATTTTGATTGTGATGAAATTCATCTATTGCATAAACATAAGATTGCGTTGCACATAGCCAACATAGTGTTTACAAAGCAATTTCTTATCAAACATGTCATGAATGTTCTCTAATACTATATATTTAAAACAAATAGATAGTTCTTAATTTGCTATTGTCCCAATAATGTTTTCAATGTGACAGGTGTCAGAGTGCTTTTCCCCGATATTTGAGAGTAAACCGCTCAAGGCCTGAGGGGCTCGGTTGTCTGTACGAGCCTCACTGACCGGCGAGGTACAGGCAGCAACGGCACAACCGGTGTCGACGTTGACATGCAGTTTAAGAACTTGACAACAGAAAGTCGTCACCGAATAAATACGACTGAGACACCTTGACGTGGGAGGGTTTACGATTCAGGGAAACCAGAGGGCAAACAGCTGGGATCCATTGTCCTATTACTTCATTGGTTTTGTTGTCAATCTTGGTGAACCTCAACAAGAGATTGCGTTTAATAATACAGCAACTTGAACGACCAATAGACTCGGAATCCGGTGCGTGTACAGTTTGTGACGGACTGGGCTCTCTCTACATCCATCTCGGTCTCTTCCGGCACGAGCTGAAGTTCGAAAGCATGCCAGGCAGCCGTTCATAACCCATCGTCGAAATATCACTTTTGTTTAACATCTTTACATTCATGTAGACATGGCACAAAATGATAAACAACGGACCTACAATTGATTTTATCAGATGTTAGTTCGAAACCGATCGAGATTTAACTTAAATTCATTCCCAGGTTTAATTACTCTGCTGGTTGACAGAAATGCTCCCGAGGTTGTATAACGCCCAGTTAAGTTACACATTCATAAAAAAAAACATTTGTTTGCGGTGTTGGTTACGAGCACATTAGTGTGAGTGCTTAGGTAAGTGATCCACACCGCGTGGGTCGCAGTCAGACACTTTATACAACTTAGCTCTGCTACTATACTACCCTTTACAATATGTAGAGATTTCGCTGGGCTGTTTAGATTGTGGTATCTTCACTGGGTGACAGAATTCCGTAGCGATGCCAATTGATAATACTGTCCGAGGCTAACTTTCAAACGATATATTCGATAATAAAGGTTGTGAGTGATGGCAATACCTTGTATGTTTGTACAAATGTTTCATGAACTCTACAGCGTGGGGAAGGTCGGCAACATAGCTATGGCTTGGCTATTCAACTTATCTATTTTAAGAGTAGAAATTTGGCCGAGAGGTCTTGACTGAGTTCGAAAGCGACCGAAAATTTGATAAATTTTACCATTCGATGCTGCAAATACAAGTAATATGTAGATACTTCAGTTTGCTGCTTCTAATGTCAATCCCTAAGAAATTTGGTACCCTCAGCCAAATTAACGTGAAATGTTTTTTTTTCTCTCTGTCGAGACGGCCGAAGAAGGGTAAAGTTTAGGAAACGAAAATAGATTCCCGAGAGTTTTTACGCATTATTCTTATTTGGCCTTTTCGCTCGTCATTACGATTATGTAGAGTTTGTGTTGGGAAAAGTTCCTCAAGTCAACGACTGTTTAGTATTTTTGTCAACCGGTGTTGATATCATTAGTCAAGCATTAAGGTGTTGCTTCATGCCCTCACTTCTCAGTCCTTTGAGGTCAAGCCATCAAAGACACAAAGGAGGGTAAACTACACAACGTAGAGAAAATATCTATATTACATTTGAAAGAGATACCGTTAACCAGATATGAACTATATGTCCTCACGTGTTTTACAACAGGTTCATTAATAGTAAGTAAACAGACTAGAAAATTTTAGTATTTACTAAACACAACTTGGCCTACTAATGTGACCCGTGTAAGGAAGGAAACACTTTGAGATTGACAAAATTACAAACTTAGTTATCAAGCATTAAAATTGACTGCTGATGACTTTACATATATTGACATTTATCAGACAGTACTAGATGCATGAGATAATACAGTATTACATGAATTACCGCACACTTTTTGACTGTTATGAAGTTGTGTAAAACAATTGTACCTTTGACCTGTCACATCTTAAAGTTACAAAACAACAAGCAAGGAGATGTTATGCATCAGTTGCAGACCTCGGGATAATCACTTACCAAAACACAAGAACAAAGATAGACAATGTATATTCTGACAGCAGTTCATTTGAGCACACGACGCGGAAGACAGATTTCTGATAAGACTAGACATGTACACGGTCTCCTGCCAGAGCAACTATCTCTGACGAAGATTTATTGTATTATGTTTTTCAATATTCCCGTCAATAAACCAAATTCATACCAATATAATCGACATCCGTGTTATGCGTGTAATAAGAATAATCAGATATCTGTTATATCATTATATGTTGCAGATTTCATCAACTGTCGCACAGTACTCTCAGAGTTAAATCACTAATTACAAAACTTTATTTAATTTGTAAATGAGCTAATTATTAACTTGACACGCCCGAT
This sequence comes from Ptychodera flava, assembly GCA_001465055.1. Classification (NCBI taxonomy): domain Eukaryota; kingdom Metazoa; phylum Hemichordata; class Enteropneusta; family Ptychoderidae; genus Ptychodera; species Ptychodera flava. The sequence goes on from LD390825.1 coordinate 122,987, forward strand.
GCTTCTCAGTACAACTAAATATTTATCAGATCAATATCTCTAGCAAGTTTCATCAAATGTAAGGCTGTAATTTTGGAGTAATATCACTAATTACAAAGTTAATTAAATACGCAAATGAACCTTTACTTAACTCCACACAACTAAATGCTGTACAGCAGAATTAGCTATCTATCGGATCAGTTTCTGCAGCAGATCTCATCACATTTGGTCCAGTTATATTAGAGTTATATGACTTATTACAAAACTTCATAAAATATGCAAATGAGCTATTTGTTAACTTGACACTGCCAAATGCTTGTCAGTACAATTAGATATGTAACAGATCAATATCTGTAACAGATTTTACTGACTTGGGCGCGTAATTTCAGAGTTATATGACTAATTATAAATAAGCTATTTATCAACTTGATACAGCCCAATGCTTCTAAGTATAATTTGGCATATACGAGATTAATATTTGTTACACGTATCATCAAGTTTGATACAGGAATTTCAAAGTTATGTCACTAAAAACAAAAGTTCATTAAATATGCAAATGAGCAGATAATTGACATGACACTCACAGTATCATCATAATTTTCTGGGATTGTCATCTGTGAAAAGTTTCATAAAATTGTGCTCAGTATTTCTTGCTATATGTCTACACTGTGATTACCGTCTCCATTTGGAAACCATTGTACGGAAAAAAAAACGATATTTCATAACTTCATTTATATGCAAGCCATACTAACCAAAACCTAATCAGTTCGTGCAAGTAGCATATGGTACATGTGTACCAAATCTGACTTGAATCTGTTTAGGCGATTTTGAGTTATCATGTAAACAGATAGACAGACAGGCAGACAGACAGACAGACAGACAGACAGACAGACAGACAGACAGACAGACAGACACTAACACACACACCACGGACAGACAGACAGACACACACACGGACACGGACAGACAGACGGACATCGCTATGATATTAGCCCACGTGTGAACACGTGAGCTAAAAACAGACATGAATCTGGGCACTGTCGAGAATTTTATGCAATTAACAGAACACAAGTTTGGTTTTTTTAAAAATTGGTTTGTTACATAAATTTACACTTGGGGCATAAAAGCAGATTTGATTTAGAATATTTGGTGAATGGATAGTTTTGCGTAAAAAGCACAGGTCAAGGGTTATGTCTGTATTGTATAACTTAGGAATGTTAAGAATTCTGCAATAAAATTGGTTGCTGGATATACTGCACTGAACATTGAGTTTGCGACAAATGTATTTCACAAACTTAATTTGTAATCGCTTAATTTTTTTTCTGACAGGCCATGCTGGTGGGTTGACCACAAAACACAGCCATACTCTGGAATAGATCTTACATAAACAAAATACAGAGAAGTAATTGCTGAAAGGTCATTGAATGGCCGACAGAGACGCTTAATAAAACCAAGAGACCCTCTCTCTCTCTCTCTCTTTCTCTCTCTCTCTCTATATATATCTCTCTATATATATATATATATATATATATATATATATATATATATATATATATATATATATATATATATATATATATATATATATATATATATATATATATATATATATATATATATATATATATATATATATATATATATATATATATATATATACCTGCGTATAAACGTAAACTAATTTAAGAAAGCATCGTCTACAACATTTTCATTTCTCAAATCTGTAGTTATATTTTTACTGATTATATTATTAAAACATAGCATTACAAAACTCTTAAAATTTACAACTGAGTTACGCAAAAATCATGGTTAATTGTCAAAAACTCAGCTTTTGAGGCCACTTGGTTTTCTCTCGCTTTCATCTAGCATATGTATGAATACTGACCTGACCTATTGTTATTTAAGAGAAGCAGCAGATAAATTAACAAGTGTTTTTTTATATAACGACAGTGAACATTAACAATTTCTGAGAGGAATTTGAGAAATGTATTTCCTATGGTAGTAAATCTTTCTACGTATTAAAAATTGCTAGAATTTGATTCTACTGTAATGCTTCCCTTGACATTAACATTTAGTTTATCCCGAAAAGTAATTAACATATTTCTACTCATTTCTAAACATCTCGTAAAAATGCATGACACCATTTGATTTTATGGTGAGTAAAATGGAAATGAATAACGATTTTAGTCATTATCTAGCTTAAATTCATTTCGAATAAAAATCAAGCTAAAGTGAAACTCCGTCATTTCTGCCAAGTGTAGTTCCTGTACAAATTACTTCCGGGGGTTAAAAAACTAATTGCTTCCTGCTGCAGTAAAGATGCAAAGTAATATTTTCAGAAGAACCGGAAAGCAAAGAAACCCTTGATCTTGATACTATATTTTTAAATAGTTTTTTAGACACAAACCTTTAAGACACGTTCAAGAAAACGTTGCCAATTACTTTACTCTGGTATTCCTACAATCTGATGCTGGGCCGCTCCTCTGTAGTCATATACCCCAGGCACTTCATAAACGATATGACTTGTTGGAAATCAAAAATGGGTCACAAAACGGAGTTTGAATTTGCTGGATGTGTGGGTATCGTTTCATAAAAGATAACATTATATCTTTAGGGGTAAAACACGCCGAACTTATTTTAATTAAGCACATTTTGTCACAATAAATATAGAACATATAATGTATAACTGGTAACTCTTGAATTCTTCACTGCATTGCTATAGCTTGGGCATTGAATTACCTTCTCTTGCAGATTAAATCACTTCCTCTAAAACGGACAAGTCTGCGTAGAGTTTATTCCCTGTAAACAAACGCGATTGCGATAGTGATAAAATACCATTGTGCTGAAAGTTGACATGTGACTATTGATTATGTCATTAGTGTTAACTCAATCAAAATGTGGTAAATTAAACAGTCCGGCACGTCTTTTCAAGTACTATCAGTTTCACATAACCAGATGTGAACTGAATGTGCTAACGTGTTTACAACAGTTTCATTAATAGCAGTAGGCTTCACAGAACAAGCAGGTATTTGTTATACCACTATATGTAGCAGGTTTTATTAATTTCGCACGAACTCAAAGAGTTTAATCACTAATTTCAATACTGTATTTAAAATGCAAATAAGCTGTTAATTAACTTGACACTGCTCAATGCTTCATGGGGCAATTAGATATTCATCAGATCAACTTTTTTAGCACGTTTCATTAAATTTAATGCTGTAATTTTAAAGTAATATCACTAATAACACAGTTCATTAAATATGCAAATGAGGCCTTAATTAACTTGACACTGTTAAATATTTCATAGGACAATTGAATATTGATCAGATCAATATCTCTAGCAGGTTTCACGAAATTTGGTGCCGTAATTTCAGAGTTATATACCTAATTACAAAGTTCATTAAATATGCAAATGGACTCTTAATGAACTTCACACAACTAAATGCTTTACAACGCAGTCAGATATCAGTAAGATAACTATTTGCAGCAGATTTCATCACATTTGATGCACTTATTTCGGAGTGATATTACTAATTATAAAACTTTATAAAATATGCAAATGAGCTATTTATTAACTTGACACTGCTATATGCTTCTCAGTACAATTAGATACCTATCAGATCAATATCTGTAGCAAGTTTCATCAAATTAAATGCTTCATTTTTGGAGTAATATCACTAATTACATAATAAATTATATATGCAAAAGAACCCTTAATTAAATTCACACTACTAAATGCTTTACACCACATTGAGATATTAGTCGGATGAGGATCTGCAGCAGATTTCATCACATTTGGTGTAGTTATTTTTGAGTTAAATGACTAATTACAAAACTTCATAAAATAAGCAAATGAGCTCTTTATTAACTTGACACTGTCAAATGCTTCTAAGTATAATTAGATATATATCAGATCAATATTTGTTGCACGAATAATCAAGTTAGGTGCAGGAATTTCAGAGTTATGTCATCAATAACAAAAGTTCATTAAATATGCAAATGAGCAGAAAATTGACATGACACCCATAGTATCATCATGATGTTCTGAGATTGTCAGTCTGTGAAAAGTTTCATTGAATTTTGTGCAGTACTTCTTGATATATGCCTACACTGTCATTGCCGTCTCAATAGGGAAACCATTGTACGGAAAAAATGATATCGAATAACTTCATTAATATATGCAAGTCACACTTACAAAAATCTTACAAGTTCTCGCAGGTAGCATATAGTACCTGTGTAACAAATGTGATTTGAATCTGTTCAGGCGTTTTCGAGTTATTGTGTAAACAGACAGAGAGACAGAAACACTCACACACACACACGGACAGACAGGCAGACATCGCTATGACATAAGCAAACGTGTGTGTACGTGTGAGCTAAAAAGGAGAAGATATGATCATGTAATATTAGTAATAAACTGCACTAGCCGTGACAGCCATGTCGCTTGCAAAATATGCCCGACCAAGGGACTAAATAGCAATGCGAGCATACCCATATAGATACGACCATGTGAAGTGAACACAAAAGGCCGCATATTCTCATTTTGCTTTTGGAAATGCCGCCAAGATGTTGCACTTGTCATGAAGGTTGAATCTGATGATTGCGTGTTCATGCAAGCAGAATTCAATTTTTGAGAATGGGCATTTTGCAGAATTACAATTTTTCATGTGAAAGCAACTTATATTTATGTAGGGTTGCCGTAACAGAAAGTCCGACAGGGACTGAGACTCAGAAGCAGATCTCACTCATGGGACTTTAGAATATTCAACCGATGGCTGTTGTTAAGACTTCCTTTGATTCTTGATCGAGCTTATAGCTTTCTTTATTTTTCAAGGTTTGAAAAATTATATTTCTGCAAGCTCAGGTAACTGAAAAGTTATTCCACGGCAAACATAGATAGCCGATATTCCGACACAAAGGGAGTACACAGACTCCGATGCACCAGTTGCCCACACAAGGCCCGGAACATTAGAGGATATGAAGGACATGTCGGGGCTTACAGAAGGCTAATTCACCATTCACTTGACCCCGCGCTTGTGTCACGCTTAAGGTATTCCCTACCATTAGCACGGTCAAGTCCGTTCAAATCTTCCAATCTTTTACTAGGTATTGGTGGATGTAGCTTTATGATATTTGCGTACTTCGACATTGCCGTCTCGAAATTCCTGTAAGCTGCAAATACTCAGTGTTGCTGTGTGGCGTAATAATCGCACTCGCCCACGCTTATGTTGTTCGCCAAATAAAAGAAGTAGTTTTTTAACAAAACCTCTTGTACCTCAGACCAATTGATTACAGACTATCTATGTTTCTTTTTTTACTCCTGAAAACTACCTTGACAGTAAAAACATGTACTTTACGCGAGAGGGCAACAAAATAGTTCAAGTTCGAGTAGAAACCGTCGACTGCTCAAGGTAAATATGGTAAACAAGTACATACATCTTATCGGTAAGGTAGTTTCCAGGAGTTTAGAGTGAGTCCAAGATAGTCCGTAATAAAGTTGATACACATTGAGTGATTTATTTAAAGACATATTTCGTTCTATTATGAGCTAAGTCATCGACACCGATCGATGTTATATTGAACTTCAGAGAAAACCTATGTGTTGGCTCGCAACGTACATGTAGCTGTGGCCATGTCTGATGATCTCAACGTGGTCGACACGCCACAGCAACGTATTCACAAGTAAAGTTTTGTTTGAGACAAATTCCAATTGAAAACCTAGGCGTGAGAATATGCAAATATATTTTAAAGCAAAATAGGGTTTTTAATTCGACGAAAGTTATTAAACAAAATTGTGTTTGTATTTTGTTTAGACCACACTAATCCTTTTTGTATTGAGCCTATAAAAACGGGTCTATGGTGTTAAAGATAAATCTAGAATTGTTTCCCTATATCCCACCCTGGGATCTAGACTTTTAAACGCTGCACTCCCTATTAATAGAACGCCTGGTGTTCAACAAACTCATTAAGCCCAAAAGATTATATTATAATGTTACAAACAAACCCTCGTGTATAGTATATGGTTCACACAGATATGTTTTGTTTTGTTTTTGTTTTTTTGGGGGGTCACGATATCTATTTGGGGGGTCACGATATAAACAATATAAAAATCACGACAAAACTGTACAAACCTGATTACAAAACAAGACCATGTCTTCAGAGGAAGTCGAATCGTCTTTCCAGCTCATTCGCCATTTACCACCCTTCGACGTTATCCGGTGAAAATAAATGTGATGAGCTATTTGTATCAAATCTAATCAAATGGTCGCTGCCAGTCACTGTATACCCGGGCATCCATACATAAACTGAAATACACTTCAAATAACTACTATGGTGTAAAAGAAGTTGATTAGTCTTAGATCCAATGATGCTGCTTAATACTTTGAATGCTTCTCTTTATATTTGGTCGATGTAAAGCTGCATTGTAGAAGAAGTAGAGCAGTTTGAGCCAGATTTGTAAATCAAACCGTTGAACACTGACAGAAATGCCGTACTATATATGTCAAAAAGGCATATCCGGCCATTTTAGTCTTAATTCACAACGGATGTTTGCGTTATCGAGCATTGACATGTGAACGAGTAAACAAACATCCGCGGCTGTCAATGTGTTTTCACGCTGATGATAAGCCCTCTTTAAAATAGGACAAACTATCGTTTATCACCAGGCAACACTATTTGTATAACAAAGATGTTGAACTAATCTTTTAAGATTGGGGATTTAGTCGAGCGGTTCGTCTGTTGTCCTCTGCGCTAGGTGATAGCTCTGCTGGTGGACAGAATTGTCCCCGAGGCTATCTTCCGCCTGGTGTAAAGCGTTGTGTTCATTGCTTCGCTTCGATATCACGAGGCGCCAAATGTAAAAAAAATATTTTACACAATCAAGCTTTTTTTAGAGAGAGAAAAGGTGGAAAATGTATATAGAGAGAGGAATTATATAATTTATATATATATATATATATATATATATATATATATATATATATATATATATATATATATATATTTATATATATATATGTGTGTGTGTG
>LD390825.1:130318-154870 GCA_001465055.1 Ptychodera flava
AAATTATATATATATAGAACCTCATTCTGACTTACTGATACAGCTGGACCTCGTTCTGACTTACTGATAGAGCTGCAAAATTTTATATACATAGAACCTCGTTCTGACTTACTGATACAGCTGGACCTCGTTCTGACTTACTGACAGAGCTGCAAAATTTTATATACATAGAACCTCGTTCTGACTTATTGACAGAGCTGCAAAATTTTATATACATAGAACCTCGTTCTGACTTACTGATAGAGCTGCAAAATTTTAAATACATAGAATCTCGTTCTGAATACTCAGACTCGATGGGGAAATTTTACATACAGCTAGCTGGGAAGTTTTATACACAGACTCGGTGGGAAAGTTTTACAAACAAACCTGTTCTGAAGACACAGCACGCTGGGAAGTTTTATACACAGACTAGATGGGGAAATTTTACATACAGCTAGCTGGGAAGTTTTATACATAGACTCGATAAGAAAATTTTACATACAGCTAGCTGGGAAGTTTTATACACAGACTCGATGGTAAACTTTTACATACAGACTCGTCTTGGATTAAGTGTAATACCTAGTGATGCTTGTGCTCAGAAAGCGTGATTGAACTTGGTAGGCCTCTCGCGCCGCGCTGGGAAAGCACAGTATCGTCCGCAGGGCCATGGAGCTAAGAAGGTACCGTGGCAAGGCTGAGAATGACCCAGGCTAGGTGCAATTATTGTAGCCCATATGCCGTGCGCTGGCTTTTCTGACCTGTTTTCTTTGCAGTGCTGGCCTGTAGCGGCTGCTGCTTCACGTTAGGAAAAGACCACGCACAGCCCGGCCAGCCGGCTGCCATGAGCTGCCTTTTTTGTGGCTAGACCCTAGCAAGACTAAAGCTAATACACGCATAGTGCTAGCGCTTACAAATGCTATTCAAGTGTATTTGAACTTTCCGGTTTATTTTTGTGCTAGCGACAACAATGACCGTGGTATTGCTATCACGAGAGATCACCAATGATCTGGGCAGTTCGTAGAAGAAAGGACCTGCGCTAGGCGTCGACCACACAGTGCTCGTTCACTGCAGGTCACTGCAGTCGGCTGTGCAACCTACTTTTGCGGTCTACAGAGTGAAGAGAAAGAATAAAGACAAAAAATTTATTTGGAAATTTTGGTGCAATAAACCCATGCACTATGATTGATGAAGGCAAATTTGTGTACCAACACAGCAATTCTTGGTCTTGGGCTTTCTCGGGGCATTGGACGCAAGGAGAATGGCGGTACGCAGAGCAGGGTGCTTGGGTGTGTTTACAAGAATTAGAAATGATCAGACATTCCAATTCACCAGTCAATCAGCGACGCTCAGCCGATAGAGTATATGAGATTCATTGAACATGGCATGGAGGTAGAAAGAGATCTTTTGCGACCACAATGCCGTCTTCCATGAATCTCATATACTCTGTCGGTTGAGCGTCGCTGATTTACTGCTATTTTAAGTGTCTGATCTTTTCTAATTCTCGTAAACACAACCGTTGTATTAGGGACTGGTCAGTTTCTTTGGCCCAGGGGGGCGTTGGATTATTTTTTGCCGACGTTCAAAAAGAACTGTATGTAAAATTTCCCCATCGAGTCTTTGTATAAAACGTCCCAGCTAGCTGTATGTAAAATTTCCCCATATAGTCTGTGTATAAAACTTCCCAGCTAGCTGTATGTAAAATTTCCCCATCTAGTCTGTGTATAAAACTTCCCAGCGTGCTGTGTCTTCAGAACGGGTTTGTATGTAAAACTTTCCCACCGAGTCTGTGTATAAAACTTCCCAGCTAGCTGTATGTAAAATTTCCCCATCGAGTCTGAGTATTCAGAACGAGGTTCTATGTATGTAAAATTTTGCAGCTCTATCAGTAAGTCAGAACGAGGTTCTATGTATATAAAATTTTGCAGCTGTATCAGTAAGTCAGAACGAGGTTCTATGTGTATAAAATTTTGCAGCTCTGTCAGTAAGTCAGAACGAGGTCAAGCTGTATCAGTAAGTCAGAATGAGGTTCTATATATATAAAATTTTGCAGCTGCATCAGTAAGTGAGAACGAGGTCCAATGTCTATAAAATTTTTCGCGGTGAGGCTCGATGTAAATTTCGACCCTTGTCCAGGCTCCATAGTCTATGTATGTATGTATGTATGTATGTATGTATGTATGTATGTATGTATGTATGTATGTATGTATGTATGTATGTATGTATGTATGTATGAATGTATGTATGTATGTATGTATGTACTTATTATGTATGTATGTATTCTACATGTATGAATGAATACGCAACACTTGAAAAACGACCACGGTCTAAGCAATCTTATTTACTCTAACTGCTGTCGTAAAAGGGCTTTTTGTAATTTAAACAATGGGTGATCTTGCCCTACATTGGCGCAAGGATTTTTTTTTAATGAAGTCACATGTCCAAGACCTCTGCTTGACTGCTGAAAGTGTCAAATAAAGATAGAACACTAAAACTCAGAGGTAAAGGCTTGTTAGGGTAATGCCATATATATGTATATATATATATATATATATATATATATATATATATATATATATATATATATATATATATATATATATATATATATATCACTAGCTAAATACATTCCTCGATAAAAAAAAACAATCATAGGATCCCCATAATATATTTTACAAGAAACCTAAAAGTATTTAGTAGTCGGAAAATGAATGCAAACGAATTTTAATATATTAAAAGAACAGATCATAAGCACTACTCACCTCACTGCAAAATAGCGCTGATGTCGCTGAAGCAGAACTGACTGTGTCTGAAGGTGCATTTATGGCGTTAGAGTTGAATTTGAGTAATTTGTAATGAAAATGTTTTCTTAAGGTTTGAGAACCATTAGCAATTTTAGTGCAGCACGGTCACCAAATTTTAATCAGCCAATTTTAAAATTAATATAGCATATTTTTCCCATCTTGGTGATCACATAGCTGTTAGTGTAATGCTGAATAACCAAGGCAAATTTGATGATGAAAACAGTAGGCCCTATATGTCGTCGGCATCCTTCAGATAATTGCGCGGTTTTTATGAATATATATTGGGGGGGGGGGATTGGCAAGCAGTGACGTAAAATGTACAAAATGTCTATAGTTGAAGTAAATGTTTTTTAATTAAAAAAAACAACAGAGAAAACGATAAAATATTGTAGGAATCTTGAGTAGTAAACCAAAAGATTCATGCATATCAGTTTCTATATAGGAAAACCTTCACATGCAACAGAATAAAGATGAAAAATTCCAAAAATTGTCAAGCAAAATTCCTAACATACAAGGAGTCGTATCTTTGGAACCTTCGTTATAGTTTTTTTTATATTAGGCGGCATATATCCATAAGAAAATATAAATAGGGACTAAATAAAAGCCTCGAGCTGTGACACCGAAAAATAAAAACCATTACGGCAAAATTCCAAGAAATAATCGACTACAATATCAGAAGCGGTCACGGAAGGAAGGCCATAACAATCTTTGATAAACTTTGTGAAATCCTAGGCGATCAACAGACGATAAATCAATAAGCCATTTTCGTTGTTGCCGTAATGCCCAACGTAACCGTAGAGGCGTTTAAGTCGGTGTCAGTTTCAAACAATCTTAAACTTGACCGTGTGTACGCACACACTTTCCTCGGGCTAATCCCATGTATTTGCAAAGCGTGAACACAGACCCTGCAACTCACAGTGAGAACAAGACTTAAAACGTTAAATCAATCCAAATGAGGAAATTTTAAACATTTTTTGTTTTCTTTGGAATCACAAAACCATTGAACTGAATAGGGTAAGCGACAGGGGTCACGTATGACAGCGTTCAAAAATGGTGTCAGGCAGTAAATGGAAAAAACATCACGTGATCCGCTCGATGGTCCACAAAAATACACGAAATAATAAGAAATATCTATAATTCGGGCTACATTCATCAGATCAATTTGATTTGAACAAATCCACATCTTCATACCTTCAGCAAAATTGTGACCAACGGTCAGCAACTGCACAAAAGTCTACAGAAGCAAACAATGCCTTTAGCAAAGACTGACTTTTGGTCAGTTGTGCTAAAATGGACTGCATTGCTTCGTTTTGATTGTTTTGTATAATTTCATTTACAACCTCATATAAAAGTATATGTGCTAACTACTCTGCCCTTCCTGGATGTTTGGAGATTTTACCCTAATCTTTAGCGATTGAACATGACACAGTGATAAACAAAATAATTGCGTATTGCTCTGGAAAACAGTGAAATAAACATTATTTGCCGACGCTTTCATATTCGATTTTTCAATTTTGACATGCAGGAAATTATCTTCAAAAATTAAGAAAATATCGACTTCATAGTAAAATGAGTTAAACTCATTACTTTTACCTCTTTTGTGACAAAAGCTCTGATATATTAATGAAATCGATCGCTTTAGCTTATATTATTCTGAAACAATAGATCGAGCAAACTTATTATATAAGTCTGAAGCACGGGTTTAATGTCTTTTTGATCGTATGCAGCGGCTCAATAATATCCCACTAGAATGTCTGTTAAATCACCAAATTTTCAAATTGCTTTTTCTCTGCTTGTCATAATTGTCTTCAAAAACTTTTCGTGATTTTTTTCTCCACATAATGTAGTTTTGAGTTGAACATTACTAAAGAAAAGACTTATTATACTACAAAAAAGTTTCAAGGACTCATCCGGGTGGTCCCTGAAAGTTTCAAGATCACACCAGGATAGTCCTTGAAAGATCTAGGGTCACATCTAGGTGGTCCCTGAAAGTTTCAAGGACTCATCTGGATGGTCCCTGAAAGTTCCAAGAACTCACCTGGGTGGTCCCTGAAAGTTTCAAGGTCACACCGGGATAGTCCTTGAAAGATTTAGGGTCACATCTGGGTGGTCCCTAAAAGTTTCAAGGACTCATCTGCGTGGTACCTCAAAATTTTAAGGTCAAGTCAGTCTGGTCTCTAAAAGATTTAGGGTCTCGTCGGAGTGGTCCCTGAAAGCTGCAAAGACATCTCTGCACAGTCCCTAAAATTCCAGACAAAAACTGTTTGTTCCTGCCGTTAATAGTTTACGGTTTCACACAGACAGATGATATTGATTACATTTCTTTGCATCTACCAAAAATTGTTCATTTTTAATAGAAGGGCTCAAATAATTCAGTGATTTTGTAAAATTTTCCAGCATTAATTAGCAAACTCACAAGAAAAGGGTCGTTTAATCAAATTTATCAGGTCTCATTTCCTTGTATATGAAATAAATAAATGTACAAGACATTTTCTTGGCATCTACCAAATCATTTGAAAGATAGATCACCAAAATACATACACTACAGCAGAACTGATTTTGGTAGAGGTAGAAGGCCATTTTCCAATCGAAAATTTAAAATTTTTTCATGCATCGTTTGGTGAGAACAGTATGAGCCCACAAATCAACCTTGGAAAAGGGAATTTGTATTTTGACTTAAGCGAAACAAAATTGACAGATCAGTTACGTTTAATGAGTTCTCCTTTCCTGAGCGTGCGAAAAGCTAGACAAAAATGTAAAATTTGTTCGAGATGTATTTGATTATTGTGCAATTATCAATAATTTATGAAATTTGCCCCCGCCTTCACACAAAAACACTGTTAGATTGACGATTTTTAAATAGATTATAACAAAATGCTCAAGATCTTATAATCACAAAATAGTTCCAATTGTGTTCATGCTACCACGCGCCATTCCGATTGGACGATGGCTCATTCCAGCGATGCCAAAATACTGTTTTAGCACTGATAGCGGTGGTAAAACGGGCCCCTAAACCAGCATTTTCGAAAATTGTCCGGTCGGTGCATTTGAACGTATCTATCTAAAGCATAGATCCTCGATGAAAACCGAATCAGTCCACTTTGTTTCAAAGACCGAAGACCGGATTTTAATACACAGAAAAAGTGTGGGTCTGTAACTCACTTCTTGGTGTAAATAAGTTGGGATACATGATGAAAGACATTCTGAAGCAGCACATTCGGGGTGTGATGCACAAAAATATTATTGCGACATAACGCACCGTGAACTTTGCTTGATATTGCGGGAGTCGAGACGCGATACATCCTACCCCTCTTTAAAATGAAGATAGTATACGTTCATACACAAATAAATTGACACTTCCTCACAGTAACGGTATGTCAGATATTCTTTACCAAAGTTTGGGCTGATACAGCTGATACAGCTGCAAAAAGTTTATATATATCGGCCTCGTTCTGATGATACAACTACACACAGCAACATTTTACATACAGTCCCGTTCTGAGGGCACAGCTATAGCTGGGAAGTTTTATACACAGACTCGGTGGGTAAATTTTACCACAGAGTAATATAGACAGAGTAGCAACACTGCATGCCTTTTGTTCCATGGTCGTCTCTGTAGACTATTGGCTTTTCATATTAAAATGAGCTCCACAGGTGTAAAACTTTTTGGAGGCTTTGTTTGTGGTTGATGATTACACGAGATTATGCGAAACATACGAAGAGATGGCATCGTACTGCCAGTCGCATAGCAACCATAGTTACTTCGTGAGCTCTCAGGCCAGAAACACTGCTTCACGCCAATCAAAACATAACACGGCAGCAGTTTCATAAACATGTCCTTCCGTGACGCACGTGTAAAAGAGGGTACGACTGACCGTAAACCATTGAGTAAAACCAGACAGTATCGATAAAAGACTTTCAAATTTGGTTCAAACACACTCATTATATATTATTAAAAATATGAGAGGAATTTTTAAAACAGTAAAACTCGTTTTCCTGAAGCTCAAAACACTCCCGTTTTCGCCAGCACATCAGTTCTGCTCAGCACCACGCGACAACAACAACACAAATTTTGCCGAACATACTTTCGCTTAACAATTGGCGAAAATCCGAAAACTACCGAAGGATTCATGGTCGGCACTCTTCGGAAAAGAGAGGCGAGAGCAACCTGGGGCGAGGCGAACATAGATGGGTTACGTAACCGCTTCACGCCTTAAACAATACCCGTTGCCACTCTATCTATCTTTCTCTTTGATTTTACATACAGACTCGTTCTTAAGAGAGCTATAGCTGAGAAGTTTTATACACAGACTCGGTGGGAACATTTTACATACAAACTCGTCCTGAAGACACAGCACGCTGGGAAGTTTTATACACAGACTGGGTGGGAAAATTTTACATACAGCTAGCTTGGAAGTTTTATACACAGACTGAGTGGGAAAATTTTACATACAGTTAGCTGGGAAGTTTTATACACAGACTTGGTGGGATTAAGTGTAATAACTAGTGATAATAATAATAATAATAATCTTTATTCGCCAGAAACAACAAAACATTCGCAATGTTTGCTTTTCAACTCAAGAAAGAACCTGATCCTGGCTGGAGCCATAAAAATAGTTCTTTAGAACTAGTCGAGCTTGTGGCCCCAAAACGAAGCTATGCGTGAAATGCGTTGCATTTGCATCAAGCTGACATTGAAGTTTAAATACGAAATAAATAAATATACATCAAAATGGTGAAAGTAAGGTGACAGAACAGAATGAAAAAACTAATCAAGTAGAAAGAAGATATTGCTTCAATTGTAACTTAAATGAGGTTCTATTATCAATTTTTTTCAATGAGTCAGGTAGCGAATTCCAATGCTTAGTTGCAGCGTATTTGAGACTGTGCTGAGTTATAGAGAGGTTTACTTTAGGGATGTAGAAATTGTCGTTCCGTGCAAGTCGTGTTGGGTAATTGTGAGGCAATCTGTCGAGGTAGTTATATTCATCATGAACAAAGCGATTTTTCTTTAAGTCAAAAATTAATAAGCAAGTATTTAATTTACATTGCTTGTTGATGTCAAGAATGTTGAGTTTCTGGAAAAGGGGGACAGTATGAGTACGGAAATCTGAAAAGGTGATTAGTCGAACCAATTTTTTTTGTAAAATGAGAATGGGTTGGAGAAAAGTTGAGTATGTGTTTCCCCATATTTCAATGCAGTAGCAAATTCGAGGAAGAATCATTGAGTTGTAAAGTAGGGTGAGAGTTGATCTGGGAACAAAATGACGGATTTGTGAGATTACACCTACAAGGGGCGCGATGGATTTGCTAACTTTATCAATATGTGTTTTCCACGTCATGTGGTGATCTATGGAAACTCCTAAGTAGTTGGTTGATAAGACGCCTTGAATTGGGGAGCCGTCAACACTCAACTTTCCAACAGTATTTACAGATTTCCTTGCTGACTTAATTATCATATAATTTGTCTTATCTGAGTTTATAGTTAACTTATTGGCATTGCACCACTTACAAACCTTCTGAAAATCAATATCTATATCATTGATGTCTATAATTGAGTTGTTTAGATATTTAAATAAGTTGGTATCATCAGCAAACAGTCTAAAATGAAGGTTACTAGTTGAGTTCACAATATCATTTATGTACAACAAGAAAAGAATAGGCCCATAAAATTGACCCTTGTGGAACTCCGCATTTAATTGGCTTGTACGAGGATGACTTGTTACCGATGGAGACTGTTTGCTGACGATTTGACAAGTAACACTTAAACCAAAGAAGTGGTAAACCTCTAATTCCATAGTGTTCAAGCTTTTGAAGAAGAATGCTGTGATTTAAAGTGTCAAATGCCTTGCGAAGATCAATGAAAATACCGAAGGTTATCAGATCATTGTCTAGTTTTTCAGCAATATCAGAGATGAGATCTGCTATAGCAAGTTTTGTGTTGTGTTTCTTACGAAATCCATATTGACATTTTGAAAGAATATCATGTCTGTCAAGGTAATTGATGAGCTGTTTGTTAACAATTGACTCAAAGATTTTACTGAAAATGGGTAGAATGGAAATGGGGCGATAGTTGCACGCATCTGAGGTAGAACCTGTTTTGTAGATCGGAATCACTTTCGCTATTTTTAGTTGGTCGGGGAAAATGCCATGGCTAAATGAACAATTGATAATATGAGCAAGTGGATGACTAATAACAGGTGCAGCATGTTGAAAAAATTTGGGGTGAATTTTGTCCTATTGATTTTTTTGGGTCAAGACGTCCAATTTTGCTGATGATTTTTTGTTCACTGACAGGGTGAAAGAAATACGAGTTTGTATAATGTCCATGTAAATAGTGGTGAAAGTCAACATTCGCTTTGATTTTAGCAGCAAGGTTTGGACCAATATTGGTGAAATAATCATTAAATTCTTCTGCTATGTCAATACTATTTGAGAGGGGCGTTTTGTCGGGATTGTTGCGATTTAAAGTAGTGGGGAAAGTTTTTTTCTGACTTTTGTAAAGAATTTCTCTGATCACTTCCCAAGTTTTGTTTGTGTTCCCTCCGGCATTGAGCAATGAAACTGCAAAATATTTCTTCTTGGCTGACTTCAGGAGTTTTGTAAGAACATTTCTATATATATTATACTTGTGCTTTAATTCGACATTTTGTGGGTTGTTTTTGACTTTCGTGAATAGTTTGTGTTTTGTCCTAATTGATTTCATTAGGCCAGAAGAAAGCCAGGGCTTGCAGATAGATTTAGAATTGTTCTTAACTAATCTAATTTGAACATGTTTATTCATGACTTCGAGAAAAATGTTGTTAAATATCTCATATGCCTCATTAGGATCGGAGCTATCATACACGGGCAGCCAATAAACATTATTTAAATCGTGTAAGAATGCGTTCTGATTATAACTCCTGAAGTCATATTTATAAGTATTTGAGTTGGAATTGAAAACATGACTAAATTGTTTAAGGACGCCAAAAATTGGATAATGGTCGCTAATATCAGTCTGAATTGTACCACATTCAATGAAATAATTTGTAATATTGGAAAGAAAATGATCGATAATAGTACTGGCTTGGTTTGTGACTCTTGTTGGTGTGTTGATGATTTGGGAGAAATTATAAGAATTCACAAGTGTAAAGTAATTTGAAGATGGAGGAGCATCCGCTGACATATCAATATTCAAATCACCTAGGATAACATAATCCTGACCTTTGGCTGACAGCTGGTGGAGGATTGCCTCAAAGCTCTCAATAAATTCATTGTAGGGTGTATTCGGTTTTCTATAGATAACACCTATTAGTATTTTTTTTGTTATTAATGAGGCTATCAACAAAGATAGATTCACAGTGCATAGTTTTGGAGGTGTTAATGCAAGTGTAAGAAACCGAGTCATGAATGTACAGTGCTACTCCTCCAACTTTAGACTCTTCTCTGTTCTCTGTTCGCTGTGCGCCCTACAATTAAATTTGATCGTAGTGTCGTCAATTATCATGGGAAAATGTAGCTAAAATTACAAGAGAAACCGTATAATACGAGTAAGAATTTACATTACTTTATGCGCTGAATGTCTCTTTCTGAGTTGATCTTTATGTGATGCTTGTGCTCAGAAGCGTGATTGAACTCTGCCCGGTATCGTACGCGGCTAGACACTTGCAAGACGAAAGCTAATACACACATATTGCTGGCCCTTGTGCTATTCAAGTGCATTTGAACTTTCCGGTTTATTTTGATCGAGTAAGCTAGCCACAACAATGATCGTGGTATTGCTATCAGGTGAGATCACCACTGATCTGGGCTGCTCATAGCCTAGCCCTGTGTACATGTCTGTGTGTTCCCGGCGTTATACTGTTGTGGTGGAGGCCGTATAACGCCGGGAACACACATACCTGTACGCAGGGCTACTCGTCAACCATACAACGGCGTCAACCATACAACGATCGTTCACTGACACCGCTGCAGTCCGTCAGCTGTGTAACAAACTTTCGCGGTCTACGCAGTTACGAGAATAAAGACAAAAAATTAATACTGAAATCTTGGTGCAATAAACCCATGCACAATGATGGATGAAGATTAATTTGAGTAAAGAGACAGCAATTCTTGGTCTTGGACTTTCCTCGGGGCAGTTGACACAAGGAGCATGGAGGTACACGCGAGCATGTAGCTAAGGGACTGGTCAGTTGCTTCAGCCAGGAGGGGGGGCGGTGGATTCATAGGGGGTCACCCTGTTTTTTACTTTGGTGATGGGGTTCACCATGTTTTTGAAAAGCCCAATAGGGGGGTCAGTGTGTTTTGCAAGTTCAACAAGGGCTCATACTTGCATAAAATGCATTGTGCCATCCACAAATTTCACTGGGCGCGTTACTTTAATAATAATAAGACATATTTTTAGAGCCCTGTTCTATTGCAAAACTTTATATATTTGACATATATACATTTGAAATATCTGTATGTTTAAAATTTTTCGGCGCGCCCTTGGGCGCATTTCTTTATAATATCACACATATTTTTCAGCATGTCCTTCATATGAAAAGCATGGCAAGTTCCTGATACTTTTCTGTTTTCTCTATGAGATTTTAGTATTATAAAGCAACATGTACTAATATTGTCAATCACATTTTCCTTACAATAGTTCTGGACATCAGCTTATGCATAACGCGAGTTGGAATACATACAGCTCATTCAAAATACTGTACTCAAACTTTACAATTGACACTTTTAAGTTCCTATCTTACAACTGACATGACACCAATTTCATTAAAACACAGAATGACCGATTGTTGAAAATATACCCCCAAAATTATATATATATATATATATATATATATATATATATATATATATATATATATATATATATATATATATATATATATATATATTTATCACATACATAGACCCAGTTATTCCTATAGTATGACGTCACACTATAGGTATATGACTACGATGAATCCATATTCCACATGTGGTGGATATGGGACCCGGACTACTTTTAAAACGTAAACAAAAAATCAGCCGTTCAGAACTTATTTTAAAAGCCCTGAAATGCAAAAGTGGGAGGGTAATGAAACATAAAGAAATACGGAGTATTAAAATATATGTGTAGAATACAAAATACCGTCAATACAAGAAGTTTTATGAATTTGTGTTTCTTCTTCGTTGATTTCGATTGAAATGTTTGATTTGTACACCGCTGACATTTTAATACGGTATGTGTTACCGGCATTTTGTGTTGTCTACCTCGTCAAAATTACCCTTCTCGATGTCCATCAAACAACATAGTAAACATAGCCGATAACCCAAGACACGTACCAATCATCCCTACAGCAGTAGGAATGTTTTCTGAAGCAACATTGACGGGTTTCAATTCAACATTACGATCAATGCTGCCGCGGCAGTCAACCAGTCTAGCCCCCGGGGCGAGCTGATGAAGCGAAGAGCGTACATTATTTCTGACAGCAATGACGATACTCCGGACTTGAGACTCGTCAGAAGAAACGCAATTTTATTTTTCAAGAGCGACAATTTCACAATGTTTTCAGTGCATTTAAAGGTGCAAACTATTATTTTGTCCATGCATATTGTGCATCACGTTTCCTGTATTGTACCTTGTTTTTGAATTAAGACTCGTTGCTTGTATGTAGTCTTACCGATTGAGTCAGAGCCGAACACTGTTCTTCATTATATTGAAACACGCTCATTTTATCGTAAAATATTAAACATACAATTGACAATTTGGTAAAACATAATAATTGTTAATTTTGAAAATTTCATACAAACTTTGCAAAGCAGGATTATTTGAATGATGTTCGAATATTGACACAAATAATCCGTTCTCGCCAGCCGCGGCTGAGTGTCGCGACGTCCCCCTTGTACGTCCAATAATTTTATGAATGAATTTTCACTAAACTTGATGTTATAGTAAGTACCAAATAAATACCTTGCATTAACAATCCATAGTCTTTCCTATTTCCGCTTGATTCGCACAGAAAAAGCCCTACGAGAGACGCTAATTATCCATAGGAGCAGCCTCGACATGTTGAGCTGACCGCAGTCAAGTCAGCTGTGACCCAGCCACGACCGCATAACACCAGCGTATGAATTCTTGTAAAATACTCCCTCTTGTTTTTTCCCCAGTAATTATCATTCCTTGAAGGTTTATTCACGGAAAACTGGGTCTATGCATGTGATAAATATATAATCCCCCCGTATTCCTCACTCGTGTGTCTGCGTCGCTGACTCGTGATTCCCCATGTGTTCCAAATGACCATAGAAGGACCGCAGTAGCCCAGCGTACGATGCTGTGTCACTATAGGGAAAAATTGCAAGACGACAGCGAGAAAATGACGCTTTCTCGCAATCAGTGAGAATCTATTCTTATTTTCACAGCTGTCAGTGAGAAAATTTTAATCTCCACTGGAGATTGGTGAGAAATGCATTCCTTGGCGAGAATCAAGTGTGAGAACAAATTCTAACCGATGAGAATCGAAATTCTCACCAAGTACAGTGAGAATTGAAATTTACTGGCGAGAATCATCAAGACTCGCCGTTCATTGGCGAGAATCAGAATGAATCAGAATGAATGGGGAGTCTTGATTTTGCAGCTGTATCAGTAAGTCAGAACGGGTCCTATGTATATAAAATTTTGCACCTCTATCAGTAAGTCAGAACGAGTCCTATGCAAAATTTTGCAGCATCAGTAAGTCTATGTATGTATGTATGTATGTATGTATGTATGTATGTATGTATGTATGTATGTATGTATGTATGTATGTATGTATGTATGTATGTATGTATGTATGTATGTACGTACGTACGCACGCACGCACGCACGCACGCACGCACGCACGCACGCACGCACGCACGCACGCACGCACGCACGTACGTACGTACGTACGTACGTATGTATGTATGTATGCATGTATGTATGAGTTTACCCTCCGCTCATATCGTGAACAGGACGCATTTATGTATGTATGTATGTATGTATGTATGTATGTATGTATGTATGTATGTATGTATGTATGTATGTATGTATGTATGTATGTATGTATGTATGTATGTGTATGTGTATGTATGTCTATATGTATGTATGTGTATATGTGTAGTGTGTGTGTTTATGCATGTTTGTGCGAAATTATGTGTGTACGTGTATACGTATGATGTATGTATGTATTTATGTAATGTACGTGTCTGAATGAATACACTCTATGCGTACGCTATATATATATATATATATATATATATATATATATATATATATATATATATATATATATATATATATATATATATATATATATATATATATATATATATATATTTATATATATATATGTATGTAAATTATTTATTTTACATTTGGCGCTTCGTAGAAAAATACCCAGGCGAGTAAGACAACAAAGACGCGCCAAGTTAATATTATATAAGAGCAATAACACCCTTAGCACGGGTATACGCTCGATTTTGATACAATTCGCTCCATATAGCTTTCGCCTATCGGCTCATGCTATATGTCGCGCATTGTACCAAATGTCGTGTATACCCTCCTGCTTTGAAGGTTATTGCTTATTGTTTTTTTGTACCGGAAAACAACATTTGGGGTTTTTTTAGTAGTGATACAAGCGTAAGAGAGGGGTCATTTGGCTTTTTGTCTCATATATTCTCATAATCTATGTTTACATCATTATATATGTGAGATGTTTAAAGTTATATACCAAGCGTTTTGCTGACCACATAATGGTAAATTATAACAAGGCCAATATGTACATCACATAGAAATCCTCACAGCTTTCATCCGTGTATGCATTGCGCTTCATCAGATTATTTCATCAATTCAAAATATAGTAAATAGTTTGAAATTATGGCTTGCTTTGTCATTATGTGTCGCCGATATTCTCCATTTTACCATAGACTTCTTCACTGTTTCGATCACGAGAAAAAGTTTGCGCATTAACAGACAGTTAAGGGGCTCAACTTGCCTGGCGCCCGGAAGTTTGATATGTAATGTTGTTAATTCAATAAAAGTGCCAGTGTACACATTCGCGATGGCGTATGTTGTACGATATACTTTTGGTGACCGGATTTAATGACTAAAGGGTATAATGTTTGTTAGACCTTATACAAATGAGGTAATCGGTAAACACTCTATTGTAGGCGTTATTTATCGTCGAAAATCACGATATCTTCACTCTGGTCGTTTAAAGATCAGATCTCAGTTCAGATTTCCATATCGCAAAATAGTGGTCGAACATATGCTAAAAGGCACCGCCAAGATATGAACAAACAACATCTTCTTCGGTACCAGCACAAGGGCAATAAACACAGAGTGCCTTTGGTAGTCACCTACAACTCATAACTGAAGGCCTACAGAAAATATAGCCTCCAACCTATCATAGAATAAGATACCACTCTACGGGATATCATCACTGAAAACCCGATCATTGCCTACAGACAACAACGTAATCTAAAACGCAGATAGTCAGCAGTAAATTACCAGGATGCACCACTTGCCAGACAGATAGAACATTTCAATGAAAGAGATGCAAACTTTGCCCTAACATAAACAAAATTACAGCTATAACTGGACCTAATGACAGCACATACAACATACAAAAACACGTAGGGCATGATTGTGAAATGAAATTAGTACAGAAATTGAGCCATAGGGGCATCACGACGTTACACTTTCTAGTTAGGTTCCCTGACAAATTTCTACCACTGGCTGCGCTGCTATCGAAAACAGGGTCAGGTATGGGCTACTGTAAGCATGACTATCGTTTGTCAATAGTCCCTGTGCAGTGATTGAGGTGCATTTTTTTCAACTTGGAGCTACCTTCGAATGTAGATTCGTTTGTATACCCATCGAGTTGTTTTACCTTCATAGTTCCCCGAACCAAGCATCCCATGTTGACTCTGAATGAAAAACGAAAAATTATTAATTTTTGAGTCATTGGCGAACATTCCGAAGGTAAAGGATCATGCCAGAAAGCAAGAAGCACACTCTGCCCTAAAATAATCAAAACTACATCTATAACTGGACCGAATGACAACACCTACAACATACAAGGACTTTCCACCAGTGATTCAATTTTATTCAGGCTCAACGCAAATAAAATGTTTAGTCCGGTTTCCTGACGCATTTCTACCGGAAGCTGCGCTGCTAACGAAAATAGGGTCAGGTATGGGCTATAGCTTCAGGCAGAATTTTGACTCCATATTAGTGAGCAACGACATCTGACAAGATCATGTGATCAACACATCCGTACAGTTGTGTCAAGCTCGGAAATCAGAAGAACGTTGAAGTTGTTCGCACGTTCTCACTTTGAGTCAGGTTTCGACTCTGTTCTTCTTGATGGTGTTCAGTGGTGATATAACAATTGTCTTCTATGTTTGTTTTTTTTTATTCTCAGATGAAACCTGGTAACCGTGATAACCTTTGGCATGTTCGGCAATGAATCGAAAATAAATGATTTTTCATTTTTCATGCAATTTCGACATGGGATGATTGAGGTAAAATGACTCCATTGACATTCGAAATCTAAATTCGAAGGTAGCTCCAAATTGAAAATAAACTCAACTCAGTCACTCCACTGGTACTATTGACAAATGATAGCCATGATTACAATAGCCAATAACTGGTCATATTTTGGTTACCAGAGCAGCCAGCGGTAGAAATGCGTCAAAGAAAACAAAATGAACATTTTGTTTGCGTTGAGTCTGACTAAAATAACTGAAACTAGCGAGTCTAGAGGTGGAAAAATCGTAAAAATAAGATTCGGCAAGACCCCGGTCACCAGCTTCAGATGGACATCACCGATCAGATGTCAAGATTAAGATATCTATGCCCATTCCCTTAATTTATATTTCCATTGATGATGAAAAGCTTAAGCTTATGTGTACGGGAATGCTACACCAACAAAGTGTCGGCGTGCATAAACTAAACCACAATCGAGTGAACATAAATATATATAAATGTGTAAAGGTTTATATTACGTTTATGTATAGACAAAAATATATATATATATATATATATATATATATATATATATATATATATATATATATATATATATATATATATATATGTCTATACATAAAGGTAATATAAACGTTTACACGTTTATAGATAGATACATAGATACATAGAAACATAGACAGATATTGTACAATTCGGTTTAGAATATTCATTGATGTTAGACATAACTATTGCAAAAAGCTAATTTGAATTAGGCTAGGTTGCAAAACAATCTTTCAGGTGTATTCGAGCCAAATTGTAACACAGCGTTTGCTCATTCTGTGTTCTAAAACAGTAAAAGATGTTGTAAAGCGATAAATAGATATGTGTATGTGTTAAAAAATTAATGTCAGAAGGTATGTTCTTACGACCCTTGGCAAAGATTGCTAAAACAAGTTAAATCACGTTATCATTTGCCAGGTGTTCCAAAAAAGTCTGTTGTGAGTGGGGGGGGGGAAGGTTGTGTTGAATTACTTGAATTTAAGTCACAGTGCAATATTTTGTGGTTTTCTCACGAAAAATTGGTAAAAGAGCTAATATGGCCGCTCACATCGGAGATTAGGTCATCACATATCCATGGGCGTGCAATATAATGTAATCATGAATGGTAATGAATAACCGTTAAATAATGGCGTTATATGCTGTAGGCCATATTTACATAATACTGATTACATCCCACAAACAGTCTCTTGAGAGTCCCTATGTGACAACTTTTTTATGTTCGATTAGTTAATTCTAAGACTCTACCCCCTGCCGTCATCATGGCTATATTTCGTCTCGCAAGTGTTTTTTTTTCCATATTCCTTGTTAACCACAGGATTCCAGATGACTGCACAAATCCCCACATACTATAGAAATAACGGACGACGCGCTGAACATTAACTTCTATCTATGGGCAAGGGCGACAGTAAAGCCAAAAATTAAGGGGCGAGGCTTGCAGTTTCCTCTCTCCCGCGCCGATAAATAAACGTTAATGGTGAGCGCGGAGTCTGTTATTTCCATTATATTATCAACGAACCCCCGAAACCGTCAACATTTATGAAAATTTTCCTTGCGAACGACAACAGGGCCCGAGAACTTGTCAGTGAGTAGTGCGCGCGCTGCAAAAACTTTGCAAATCCGGAGATCTCTTTGATAAACGCGTCTAAACTTGGCCCACAAATACTCCATTTTATTTTGTGGTTGATTATGATCTTTGTACAAATCGTAATTGTCGTTTTAACCGTGAAGTTACTATTTTATTCGTATTCACGGGCATGAGCACAAACCATTACTGTGTATTTGTGGGCAGTCACTTGGTTTAGCTCGACCAATTAAACCGCAATGGACAGAGCATGGTAATATAATTTGTTTTCATTTTATTTATGTTCCTACCTCCAACTTTCCTTAACCGCAAAATGTCACATTCTGAAAGAATGTGATTATCGAGGAATCGGCATTTGAAATTGAAAAATGTAGTAACTTTAGTGTTCAAAAAGGTACGGGAATCAATCAGCAATAGTATCGTTATCAAAATTAAACAGACGTACGCTGTAAGAACTGGAAAAGTGAGTTCTAATTTTAAGAAGCTATGCTTTAAATTTGTTCAACGACACTGAAAGATTTTCCGATTCATTATACAGTTCAGACGCGATCTTTAATGAATATTTTCTGAAGTTTTTTTTTTTATACAAAATCAAAATGTTCATTTGAGTACATTCTGTCAATGGTGTTTGATATTGTTTAATAAATATTAAACTTGCATTCTTTTTCAGTAAAGATTACTTAATGGTGCCTATTATCATGGTCGTAAAATGCACTGATAGAAAACAAAAATTTTGTATAAAATGCACACTTAAAATGCTGTCATTCAGAATGTAACTAATTATGAACACTATGATTTGTGAAAACAAAACAAGTGAATGCGCCTATTTAATTTGATAACGCAGATTCAGCGCTTTCTTGAGCAGCCGCTAATTGCACGATATAATTGCTTTAAATGTTAGATACTAAACGTTCACTGAACAAGAATAAAGCAGATCGTCTTTTTATGTTTTTACAATAGAAAATATGATGAGTCAAAAATTATATTTTTATAAGTATCTGTTTAACAATTGGCGAAGGTTGATCCTAAATTAACCAAATGTGTAATTTATATTTAAATCTCGTGCTATAGTTAGCATTCAAATCGATTACTGTTTTTATAGTATAAAAAAGACTCGACTAATGCACCGAGAGAATTAGTATAATAATTATTAAAAACCTGTGTAATCACGACATCATACATTTAAAAACATGCCCGATTTGGCAGACAGGTACTATAAACTTACAGTAAAATTTTATTAGATTTTGATTAGTGTGGCTTGTATAATAATCACGTTATGACATATCATTTTGTGTACAACGGTTTCACTGCATTGGAACCAACAGGACTTACTGTATTCACATGGATTATCGCCTGTATTTTAGCTGAACAATTCATGTGCTGTTGAATACAGTTAATAGTAGTACGCTTCACGGAACAATAAGATATCTGTTATATCACTATATGTAGCAGGTTTTATCAAGTTCGCACACAACTCTCAGTTTAATCACTAATTACAAACCTTTATTTAATTTGCCAATAAGTTATTAATTATCTTGACACTGCTCAGTGCTTCATGGGACAATTAGATATCCATCAGATCAAAATTGGTAGCAAGTTTCTTTAAATTTAATGCTGTAAATTTAGAGTAATATCACTAATTACAAAGTTTATCAAATATGCAAATGAGCCCTAAATTAACTTGACACTGTTTAATGTTTCATAGCACAATTAAATATTTATCAGATCAATATCTGTAGAACGTTTCACCAAATTTGGTGAAGTACTTTTAGAGTTATATTTCTAATTACAAAGTTTATAAGATATGCAAATTAACCCTTAATTAACGTCACATTACTAAATGCTTAACAACACAGATATCTGTCGGATCAATATATGCAGCAGTTTTTATCACATTTGAAGCAGTTATTTCTTACTTATATGACTTATTATAAAACTTCATCAAATTTGCAAATGAGCCATTTATTAACGCAATGCTTTTCAGTACAATTGTTTATTTATCAGATCAACTTCTGTATTAAATTTCATCAAATTTTATGCTGTAATTTTGGAGTAATATCAATAATTACAAAATTCATCAAATATGCAAATGAATCCGTACTTAACTTTGCATAACAAAATGCTTTACACCACAATCAGATAGCTGTCGGATCAGTATCTGCAGCAGATTTCATCACATTTGGTGCAGTTATTTCGGAGTTGTATGACCAATTACAAAACTTCATAAAATATGCAAATGACATATTTGTTAACTTTACACTACCAAATGATTCTCAGTACAATTAGATATTTATAAGAACAATATCTGTACCCGATTTCAATGACTTGGGTGCCGTAATTTCAGAGTTATATACCTAATTGCAAAGTTCATTAAATATGCAAGTGAACCCTTAATTAACTTCACACTTCTAAATAATTTCAACCACAGTTAGATATCAGTCGGATCAGTATCTGCAGCAAATTTCATAACTTTTGGTGCAGTTATATCTGAGTTATATGACTAACGACAAAACTTCATAAAATATGCAAATGAGGTATTTATTAATTGACAAACGCAACCAGGAAGGAAATTTGATTCATTTTGAAACAAGTCACCGTCTTTCCTTGACATCATATTCCATGGCAATTGAGCCACACACAATGCCGTTTAGGTTGCAGTGGCGGGCATATCGACTACGGGATGGATATATCGAGCCGAAAATGGATCTATTTAGCAGACCACCTAGCTAAAGAGCGCCTGTGCTTGGGGTTCTGCCCTTCCAACAGCACTGCGGTCGCCCATCTGATTACAATGCTGTGCGTATCTAACATGTTGACATCGCAAATGTTCACCGATACACCCCTGTAGCGCGTCCTTTTTTGATTGACAGTTTGCATATCTTTGTTTTGGCCGCTTGCCACGCTAGTTGAAGACAAAGAGAAATGACTTCATCGATCAAAATCAGCTATATTTATGCTCAAATCATAAAACTTTATCAATACATTCAATCACTGGACACTCATAGTTAGGTGTATGTGCATGGACGCATAGGTGTCTTCGCCTGTTTTTTTACGGAGCGATCGAGCGTGACACTACCAAAGCCATGCTTTGCATGAACTAATCCAGCTGGGGCAGCTAGCTATTTATACTCCGCCCTGGCCTTTAATGGACGTTGCGCTCAGCCTCTTTTGATCTTCTTAGCAAACTATCGGCTGTTCCAATTACACATTTTTCACCCGACTAGACTTTGCCAACAGCTTCACTGTCACAAGGCTTCACAAACAACCAATCAACATGACGGGACATTCCCATCTAAAAATGGTGCAATAATACCCGACATATGAGCTAGGAAACAAAACATATGAGTGAAGGCACGGTCCCTCTATCGTGGTGAAGGCAAGACTTGAAAAACGACTGAAAAGAAACAACGCTTTAACAGCGTCTTCGACACTGGGTTGAACCACAGAAAGCGCAAAAGACGTAGTAACAGCGTGTACAACACATTTTAAACGTTCTAACAACACTGTTATTACAGAAGAGCGATCGAACATGAACCTAGAACCAACAGAGTCAAGCGACTGAAGGTCAATGTATCTTAATAAAAAACGAATTCTACGATTACAAAACTCAATCAAAACGAAGAAACAACCATAAAAGACACATTGGTGAAAGCAAAACTCACAAACAAGCAAACGAACAGCAACGATACTGGGACAGCGTCCCCATACAAGCTTCACCAAGACACAAACATTCTAACAACACTGTTAAAAGAGAAACAACAATCAAACATGAACCTAGAACTACGTAAAGTCAGGCGACTGATGGTCAATATGTCTTGATGTCTTGATTACAAAACTTGAACAATGAGAAGAAACAACAACATAAAAGATACATTAACCCCCGAAAACAAAGAACTCGCTGACAGCGTCCTCAACACAAGCAACAAAAAATTGAAACAAAGATATTCTAACACTGTTAAAATGTAATGCAATCAAACACAAACCAAAAACTACAGAAACTCAAGTGACTGATGAAGGAGTATCCCAGGGTTCCAAAACGAACATGTCAAAGGATCATATTGTTCCAGACATAACTGGCCGGTTTCGTCTCGCCATGGCACACCCTTACATTAATTACCAAAGCACTATATACAAGAGAACACAAACAAAAAAGCAATCAACATAATCAAACCGACACAGAAAACCGTAAACGCAAAACACCCATTAACAACCAAACGATAGTAAAAAACAAACACAATGAAGCGGTTGATATGCGTAGCTTCTTTCCCTTTTTTTTCATTGACAGTACCGTCCTATTTTGCCGAAGAACCATCAAATCCAACTAGTTACATGTATATGCCTTCTTTTTTAATTACTTCCTTTACAATTCTTTTGGTGAAAAAGTTACCATCGTAATGAACCTGTAATTAATAAGCAACCATGAAACCTTCCATGACGTCCCTAACGATGCTATCACTGGATCACTGAACTTGGCACAGCTATGCCTTATGGCTGTAATGATAACATGCTAGGTGTGGGTAACCTATCTCGCCCCAGGGGAAAGACTGTCGATGTCATGGGTTTGCTTAATTCTCATCAGGGAAGACGACGAAGTCGTGGCCATCGACACAGCAATAACACCGGTAATCCCCAGTTCAGTGATCTACTACCCATGTTAAATCAACCTGTGGGTGTTCAAAAAGTAAGAACTGCATTGTTTGCATGTGCCTTGCAGAAGTTAATATCACTTCTCCTGACTGTTGAAGCTATGAATGTATACGACCCTCTGCTGCCCGAATACCGGTTAATCGCCATTATTATGGATATAGGCAAATATCGCCTATTCAAACCTGTTCGAACAGAAAGCATCAGCAGAGATTGTTTTTCCCATTGAGGGTTGTTAACAAAGAAATTGACATGATTAAAACCAGCAATATCTTACACAACAAGGACGTTATGGATAAAGTACTACCCTAATTTACATTTCAAGACCCTCCTATAGTGTCTTATACCTATTCTGAGACCAAAGGTAGGAAATTGTTTAACTACCATTGCGTCTTGAAAGAAATTGATATCAGGACCAATGTTCATGATGGTACTTGTGATTGTATATCATCTCCCTTTTGTTACAAACCTCACGGTCATATAATAACAGGTGACATGAAGATAATTACACATCCTAAGTTTCGGCAGCAGTTCCTGTTCCAGCCCAAAATATAGCGAACCACCCAAAGTAATCTGGAACTTTAAGTTAGTCATATATGCTGCTTTTTAACAACACTCACAGATACATTGACGATCTCATCAGTTTCAACAATCCTGGTATATCCGATTATAAAAACCACATCTACCCAGATGATTTAGAAATAAATGAAACGACTGAAAGTATGGGCTTGGCATCATAACTAGACGTATTTTTTGAAATTAGACAAAATACACTATATACTAAGCTGTATGACAAAAGAGACTATTTCAATTTTGAAATCATAAACTTTCCCTTTTTGTCAAGCAACATACCATCATCTCCAGCTTATGGTGTGTATATTTCACATCACCTTAGATACAGTAGAGCATGCAATTCATATGAAGACTTTAGAGTTAGACACAGCCTATTAGCTCAAAATTTAGTGAGGCAAAGATTCTCAGAAAGTAGATTAGTGAAATCATTTAAGAAGTTCTACGGTAGATACGGAGATGTTGTATCATATATGACCTGTCTGTTTCTCGAATGATGACTGACAGCATACCAAATTTTGACTCACAAAAGTAATTTGGTGAATTCACCAAATAACAATGGATTTGTCGCTTTTGGTCAATCTTGGCGGGTGCAGCTAGCTGGCAGGGTACGCTTACCAATTCCGGACACCTGGTACCACCACTATTTTGTGGTTCAAGATGACCCCATTGCCTTTGTCATTTTCGATATCTTCCTTGGACCTGGTAAATGTCAAAGTTACCTTGAGTGATAATGATTATTGGACCTGATTTGATGTCCATTGTAATACTTGTCAGTTTTGTGTAGCTGAGACTTTATACTAGCAAAAGGAAGTTTTCACACCTTACCAACATAATGGGCCATAAAAATTATCGTAAGAGCCTTTTAGACTAATAAGGTACACATTTTCCGAAAGGTGTCAAGTACATCTAACTAACCCAAAATTTGAGGAAAAACACAGGGAACACCTGGATTAGTTGACCGGAAATAATCCCAAACTAGTAAGGTTTAGTGTTGGTGCGCGCGGGGCTGAATGTTCAAGCAATATTGGCTTAAAGTCCATATATTACCTGATTTTGTTTAATTTGAACTTAATGCTATTGTTTAGTAAAAAAGCCATAATACTCAAATAATTAAAAATTATTTTTGGTATTCATTTCTAAAATATTATATTTCATGCATAAAATACTCGAAATACTGGTCCTCAGAAAAAATCTGAATTCATATTGGCCGCAAATTGGTCACGTGACATGACGTCATGCGAGGCCATCAGTGCAGAGTGCAGTGACAGGGTCGCACTAGCGCTCGCCACATTCGCAAAATGCGACAGAAAGTGCTGGGTGCAGGGTGGCGAATAAAATGTCTTCTTAGTTCGCCACGCTCATGAAAGTGTGGCGAACTAGCCTGAAACTAAAAGACCCCGGTCAAATTCACGGTGGACGATGCGATACTATCAGGTGATTAAATAAATGTGACAATACTCTCG